>JAUIMM010000924.1:1085000-1189356 GCA_031769625.1 Taudactylus pleione
TGAACTAGTCGCATATTAGCGAATGCATAAGATCCTGTATATTAACGCTGTTTGTTAGCTTCATGCACACGCATCTGCCCCAGGTTAACTAGCGTCTTTATATCAAACCCCAAATACTTACACAGTACATATTCACATAAAAGGTCTCATAAGCTTTAAAGTATAAGATTCAAGTTTGTTCATTTATTATAATTGCTGAGAAATAAAGGTTATTTGGTAGCTAAGGTTTAATACATGATAAGTAAGTCATGATTGGTATTGTACTGATCTGCACTCTTTCAACAGCATTCCGGTACCATCAGTGTGAAGATCGCAACATGCATTCTCAACTTATGGACCACAGAGACTTAAAGCACCGAAATGTACATTATATGACCAACTGTTAGGATGTGCATGAGCAGGAAACCAGAGACAACCAGTTGTTAGAGGCTGGACTGTGTCTATTTGAATCAACCTGTTAAATGCTCTGCAACAGATGCATCCTCCTTGGGAACCAATGGCATCAGCGACAAACCGCTCTATTGTGTTGTCTGTTTCTGTGAGAGTATAAACGTGTGTGTTGTGACCCCAGTCTGAGTCTTCTTGCTGAATGCTGATAGACGGGGGTTTCTTGCTGATGCCTACATCTGGTCCAGAGAGCTGCGTATGTATAACTGTACTTGGGTCTGTATAATTCTTTGCGCTAAATTGTACTTCGATCATAGCGTGTAACTGACTGTACTTTTACTTGAAATATCACTTTGTGCTTTGGAACCACAGGTTCAAAGGTCTGGAGTCTTTATTTACTATATGACTGCGTACGCAAAATAGATTCATCCTTAGAGGTTTATTTTCAGGATATTAGAAGGTATAGGCAGGAGTGTATAGAGGTTCTAATTCAATATCCTTAGTTGGGGGCTCATAGTGAAGTCACGTACCTAATCACACGATATATACACGGATATCTATAGCTCAGCAAAGGGTGGATAGTGGCCACAAGCAGTCTTACCTGCAACCATTCGATATGAGAGATCGCTACCCATTTTCGTGTGAGCCAGGGACGCTGACTAGAATCCAGGGACAAGAGAGGAAAATCTTTGTTTTCCTTTGTTGATAGAACCTAACGTTTAAAGGGGTGCCGCAGTATTGAGTATGCGGCTGTGTCGCAGTTCTGCACACAGTCAAGACGCACTTTTGTGTACGCAGCTAAAGGTTGTCATACGGTTGTGTGGTAGTCGCATTATTTTGTATGCGACTGGTCGCACAATAGCGTATACGTACTTCTGGTTGTGCTGCCATGGTGTTTAAACAAAGCCGTTGAGGTTTTTATTTTTCGATTGTCATCAATATCTGGGTTAACGTGTATTTTTCTGCGCAGGAAAAAGTGTGTAACAGTGAGTATTTGTTGGTAGGGGTAAATTGTTCCCTAAAGTTAGAGGTACCGTATGACCTTTAAGGGCTAAGTGCTAGTCGCTCGGTAAGCAGCTTTACCGTTCTATACACGGTAGCAGGTGTACATGTTGTCTTTGTTGTAGAGAGGTGCGTGGAAGTTGCCTTCTTAAATTTTATCCGGGTGTGTGGAGTAGCCTTCTTCAAATCTTCACAGGTGTGTGGGCGCTGCCATTTAAATCATCCACAGGTAAGTGAAAGTATCTTGACCGTCTTTCACCAGTTTAAATCTTTATTGAAAAACGTAGGAGTTGTCTCAGAATGGGGGCCATGCAAACAATAGAGATGTTAGACAATGATGTGCTGCTAATGGAAGCGCCGCTTGGATTGGCCCGTCGTATTATGCATACTAAGTATGGTACTTATGCAATAAGGTATTGTGATGTATGGTTTAAAATAACGATGGAGTGTTAGACCGTTTCCCAGAATTGGTAGTTTTGATAAAAATGTGTTCGATAATGTCCGGGATCACATCAGTCTGATGCGCTCCCGAGAGTAAAAGATAAAATATTATGAATGTTTAAAGTTGTGGCAGCATGAAGGGGATGCGTGGCTTAAAAATGTGCAAGCAACGCAAACTAGCGTTGCAAGCGCATTGACAGAGAATACATCCGCGACGCTAAATTTCAATGCGGGCGAGCCGCAAAATGGCGCGCACATGCAGAAAGGTAGTGTTGTGGAAAGTATTGCCAGCAGTTCACGCGCACCACCTCCACCTTATGTGGATGGAGGTGTAAGTACAGTTATCAAAAATACCCATAAAAATGTAACAAGCAATTTGTACCCTCTCTTAAGCAACCATAAAGAAAATGTTCATGATGTGGATGATGAGCCTATTGTAATGTCTGCCATTTCCCATGCTGTACAGATGATAGATGCTGCATCACCACAATCACGGGTGGTGCCACTATCTCAATCGGTAACAGCAAGGGAAGTGTTAACACACTCTGCACCCATAGAGGAAGTTGTTAATACCATACGTAGCAGCAACAGATTAAACCCCCAGCCAGGTAACAAGGTCAAAGGTAGCAGCGCTGCCGGTCTGCATCTCATTCGGACAATAACCGTTCTGAATGGAAATGCAGATGCCCACGAGGGAAGTAATAATGCATTGTCCATGGACAAGAGCACAACTAAATTCCATCATAAATGATTTCCCTGATCCCAAAAAGGAACTAGCCAAATGTCAAAGATTTTTGAGGAATGTGGGTAGTTCTCATGAGCCCACTAATAAAGATTGGCGTGTAGTGTTAAGGGCCTGTCTACCACGCAATACCGACGTGACAAAATTTATCACGGATTGTGTATTGGATGGTGACGTTCCCTTAACAGACCAAGTAAACCAAGGTAACATTTCCCGCATTGTAACTCAATTGGGTATATATTTTCCAGTAGTAGTTAACTGGAACAAAATTTTCACCATAAAGCAAAAGGAGAGTGAATCGGCAGAAGATTATTGTGACCGGGCTCTGCAGGCTATCACCCAGTACACTGGGTTAGAGGATATTAAAGATAGCACTCACCACAGGGGAATGATAGTCACGGTATTCATGGACGGTCTTAAAGAGAACTTAAAGACCCGGGTTCAGACCTCACAACCTGGCTGGAGGGAAGTCACAATAGATACCCTCATAGAATCTGCCAAATAATATGACAAAAACATCTCAAAGAAGAGAGAAGACCAGAGCGAAAAACTAATGGCTGTCAGTATACAAGCTCTGGAAGGAATGACGGTAACATCACAGCCAACAGACACACCTGCACCCACACACATACTTACACCTGAACAGTTATATGCCCTCACTAACCCCACGAAACAGCAAACACAGCTCTATTCCACTAAACCTACACATCCACAGGTCCCATACTACTCACAAACTTCATACCCCCTACAATACCCTTATCCTCCATATCCATCACCTTTTCCCCCTGCTCAAACCTCACAACAACCTGTGTCTTCACCCAATCCATGAACATGTTTTAATTGTAACCAGCCAGGACATTTAAGTAGAAACTGCAGAGCAAAAAGGGTAGGACCCCCAAATCAGGGAAAACCCGCATATCCCCATAAGGGATATGCACAGAGACCAGCAAATGTCCAACAGGCATCAGCTCCAATAGTAGCCGTTAATGCTTTATTGGAGAATGGAAGCCAACGCTAGGGGTCAGGTCATACCTGTAGTCTACAGATAGTCAGGTTAACGGGAAGTACTAGGGAAGAACCGGTCATGACAGTTGATGTACTAAATATCCTTTTCTTGTAGACACAGGGGCGACCAGGTCAGAGATAAATCTCCCGTTAATTTACAGGTGACTAACGAGACAATACCAACAATGGGTGTAACAGGTAAAGTGGAACGTTATCCTTTAACAAAATCCACAGAGGTTACTATCGGGCCTCTGCATACCAGGCATTCTTTTCTCCTGGCTGCTGTGACTCCTACTAACCTGCTGGGTAGAAACTTGTTATGTAAGATGGGATGTGTTATATATGGTACCCCTGATGCTGTATTTCTGGATATTCCATGGAGAGTTGCGCATGAGGGGCGGGATATGTTGGACACTCCCCAAAGGATAATGTATCACTCTACAAGTTTAAATGAAAATCCATCTCAGGTAGATCAAATGTTGTCCCAAATTCCAGATTCCCTTTGGACTAAGGATGGACAGGACACTGGATTAATGGCAAACGTTAGCCCCATACTGGTAAATTTAAAAAGCGGTAGACAAGACCCAAAAATTCCCCAGTACCCACTAAAACAGGAGGTAGAATTAGGGGGTTTTCCAATAATTGAGCTATTATTGCAACAGGAAATTTTAGTTCATACAGCTAGTGTAGCCAACAGTCCCATCTTCCCGGTGAAGAAGAGTGGTGCGAGGGGTTATAGGCTGGTACAAGACCTTAGAGGTGTTAATAAGGTAGTAGAGAGCCAATTCCCCGCAGTGCCAAATCCAGCTGCCATTCTTATGCAGATCCATCCAAACGCAACCCATTTCACGGTCATTGACCTCTGCTCTGCTTTCTTCTCTGTGCCTCTCCACCCTGACTGTCAGTATTTATTCGCATTTACATACAGAGGTGTACAATATACATGGACACGGTTGCCCCAAGGTTTCATAGACAGCCCCAGTATCTTCTCCCAGGCCTTGCACGACTGCTTACAATCTTTTCAACCTGCCAATGGATCTGTTCTAATTCAATATGTGGACGATTTATTGCTATGTTCTGATTCGTTTATGTCATGTTTGAATGATACTAAACTTTTGTTGCTTCATCTCTCGCATACAGGACACAAGGTGGGTAAGGACAAACTACAGCCGTGCCAATCCAGAGTAAAATATGTGTGACACTGCCTAACCCAGGGGTTACGACATCTCACAAATGATAGAATCCAGGCCATACAGAACATGAGACTGCCGCAGAATCAACAGCAAATTTGTACCTTCTTGGGAATATGTGGATATTGTAGAATGTGGATCCCAGGTTTTTCTATTTTGGCCATGCCTTTGCAGGAATTAGTCTCTTCCTCAAAGCCCGATCGTGTCATACACACAGAGGAATCAGATCAGGCTTTCCTTAATCTTAAGGATAGTCTGACAAAAGCACCTGCATTGGGAATACCTGATTATGAAAAACCTTTTGATTTGTATTGTACGGAAGCCGATGGTTGTGCTGCAGGTTTCCTCACACAAAAACATGGTGATGCCAGTAGGCCTGTAGCATATTACAGTGCCCAATTGGACACTGTGGCAAGATCACTTCCCACATGTTTGAGAAGTGTAGCAGCTACCGCTCTATTGGTGAGTAAAGTGAGGACATAGTACTGGGTCATGATATGATTGTCTACACTCCCCACGCTATATCTGCTCTGCTGAACTCTGCTCAAACCAGACACGTCTCTTCGGCTAGGTTTACCAAATGGGAACTAGCTCTAATCGCACCTGCAAACATCACTTAAAAGTTGCAGCACGCTGAATCAAGCAACGTATTTACCATATGTACAATATGATGTACAAAGGGTGGAAGGAGACTAGTTTCTGGCGGGAGGGGAGTTCAGCGGACATAATGATGCACACAATTGTCTGGAATATCTGAATCAGACCTTTACTGCTAGACCTGACATACATGACACACCTTTAGAGAATGTAGATGTAACTTTTTACACGGATGGGAGTTGTCATAGACAAACAGACACAGGTGAATTATGTACAGGTTATGCTGTTGTAAATGACACAGACATCATAGAAGCTAAACCTCTTGGTCCTCCTCACTCAGCCTAGGTGGCAGAGCTAGTAGCACTAACTATAGCGTGTGAACTAGCAGCAGGCAATTCTGCTAACATTTACACTGACTCAAGGTATGCGTTCGGGGTGGTGCACGATTTCGGGGCTCTATGGCGTCTGAGAAATTTTATGACAGCAGTAGGCACACCAGTTGCACATTCCCGACACATAAAACATCTTTTAGAAGCAATCCAACTGCCCAAAGCGGTGGCAGTAATTAAGTGTAAAGCGCATACATGTGAGGATGATCTTTTGTCACTGGGCAACAACAGAGCCGATGAAGCTGCAAAATGGGCAGCAGGGTTAAAAATGTTTTCTCCAACTGAAAAAAATTATGTCTGTTTAAACAATTGATATGCTGAAATTAATTGAGATGCAAAATTTGTGTTCAATCCAGGAAAAGTCCATCTGGAAGTCAACGGGATGTGGGCAAGAGTCCTCCGAGCTCTGGAGGGACGGACAAGGTAAACCAGTAGCCCCCAAGGCATATTACCCCAGCCTGGCTGAGGCAGCACACGGTCTGACTCATCTGGGAAAACAAGGTATGTGCAAGTTGGTGAGAGCATACAGGTGTGCACCAGGTTTTTCTTCACAAGAAAAGAGAGCAATGTCCTGTCTGACCTGCTTGAGGAAGAACATAGGGAAAGCGATCCCTACCGAACCGTCCCACATTCCACCAACTGATGGACCTTTCCAGGTGATACAAATTGATTTCATCCAATTACCACCCTGCAGGAATCTTAAGTATGTATTAGTGTGCACAGACGTATTTTCTAATTGGGTTGAGGCCTACCCAGCGGCCACTAATACTGTTGCGTTTACTGCTAAGAAAATAGTTCAGGAATTTGTATGCAGGTACGGTGTCCCTAAAATCATAGAGAGTGACAGGGTTACTCATTTCACAGGTGATGTTTTTCAAAATATGTGTAAGCTGATGGGTATTAATAGCCGACTTCACACCCCCTACCGACCGCAAGCCCGTGCCAAGGTAGAGAGGATGAACGGGACTATTAAAAATAAGTTAAGTAAAATCATGGCAGAGACTGGACTAGGTTGGCCAGAAGCATTACCGTTGGTCCTGCATAGTATAAGGACCACTCCCAGACCCCCTCTAAATCTATCTCCCTTTGAAATACTGTTCAGTAGACAACCTCATTTGATTATAAGTCCACAGGAAGACTTGAAAAGTAACAACGAGGTAACTGTAAAGTATCTTATATCAATGAGTAAGCAGTTAAAGCAACAGCAGCAGAAACTGAAATTGTTGTCCCATGATATACCTGAGACTAACTGTCATGATGTTGAACCAGGAGAATATGTTATGATCAGAAATGTCTTGCGTTCAGGTTGTTTGACTGATCGGTGGGAAGGTTCGTACCAGGTGCTGCTGACAAGAAGGTGGCTGAGAGAGAGACCTGGGTCCATTCCACTCACTGCAGAAAGGTCAATCAACCGGTGGAGAAACAAGTAGGAGACAAGGCTGATAGCGTGGACCAGTCGATCGCGAACTTGTTCTGGGAGAATTGAAAAGGTCGTAGTGAGATACCTGAACTAAAAGAAATTTACAGGTCTTGTTGTGGCAATGGACGGGCCTGCTGTGTTCATTTTCATATTCTCTTTTAGTGTGTTCACCATTCTGGTTGGTTCTGGGATATCCGATTTCTGTGATGGGGGACAGATTGAGGAAACAGGAGCTGATGGCAGTGCTGATGGAGTGGAATCAGGAGGAGTGATATGTCAATCAGGGGAGTGTCTGACCAATCTTAGTGCTGTTATTGTTAAGAGAGCAGTCATTCCGGATACTCGGGGATGGTGTGGAGGTTTATCGTCTGAAGATTCCTGTATTTGTGAGCTTTGTGGGTCCCTAGTTGATGAGAACTGTATTCAAAGGTGCCAGCCTAAATATAACCCGTACTGGGGTGGGTATCCTTTAGAGGATTATCATAGCATGGTAGGCAAAGTATTAAATCAAACTGATTGCTGGGTGTGTTCACACGTGCCACAGGGACAGCATAATGTTGGGTTGGTGCCATTTCCACTGAATATCTCGGAAATTTTAGAAATGCAAAAAGGGAAAACATTGGATGGAAAATTTCTCTCATCCACCTCATTTCAAACTATATCAATTCCAAGTAGATAGATCGCTTTTGTGTCTAAACATAACCAACCCCAATAAACCCAGGAGTTGGGAAGTGACAGGGAATAATCAGACGATGACCTTTTCACAGAGAGCTGATAATGAGTACGTAAATCATGATCTGTTACGTTCAATTAAATCTAGTGGGAAACATTTTAGGTACCGGTATACATTGAGTTCCACCAAAGAAATTATTGGTAAGGTACCAGATGGTTATTGTGCTAAAATAATACAACCAGAAACTTGCATATACCAGATAGAAGAGCCTGAGATAGGATTGTTTGCAAGGGAAATGTGTTTAATGATAATGATGCATACCATCCCTTATGTTTTACCCGATAATGTGTATTTTATATTTGGAAGAAAGGCGTATAAGTGGCTCTCCCCAAGTTCCGAAGGTTTGTGTTACCTGGGAAGAGTAGTCCCAGAAGTTATGACCCTCACACATGTTGAAATGCTTGGTATCCATAAAAACACACCGTCACTATATCTTCACACGCAATATGAACACAGAGGCAAACGAAATATGATACCTGGTGACGTGCATAAAGCCACTCAGTTAATTAGTGAGACAACTGGCTTCCAAGTTTTAGTCGCACTAGATCCCACCAGGATCACTCGGGGTACATTAAATTTTAGACATATCCAGGAACTTGCTAAATTGATAGATAAAAACACTGAGATGTTCGATGACACATTCAGGTATACAGGGAGAGAATTGCAAGCGTACAAGAAAGAACTGGTGCAACACAGGCTAGTGTTAAATTATTTAACTGCGTAACATTGGCCACCCAATTTGGAGTAAAATGTTGCACCTATGTCACCAATGATACCAGCGACCCCAAGGAGGTGATAGACCGGAAGATGGATGAAATTCTGCAGCTAAAGTGGGAATTTCGCAAGAACCATAACGCTTCAGTGGCTGAAGTAGGGGAGAAGATAGAAGGATGGGTTTCATGGCTGAACCCAGTGAAATGGTTCTCAGGTCTAGGGGAATGGGTCCAGGAAATGATCGCCAGCATAGGCAAATTCTTAATCCTTATACGGATTATCATCATAATAATTGGCATATGTGTCCGGTGTGTTCCTATTGTGTTGAAGTGTGGAAAATGTAAAAATAAAGTAAATCGAAAGAACGAAATTATGATGGTGGTCTGTATGAATACCGAGATAAATACAGAACTGCATTACAACCCTCAACTAGGAAATACCATCATTTAATGTATTATATTTAGACATGCATAGAATGTATTATTGAAATGTTATTTTTAAAACACCTCAGATAATGTAAAGTCTCAATTCCCCTTCAAGACTGTCTTTATAGGACTAGTGTATCCCCACACCTTTCACATGATCTTCCAAGATCCGCGGTGCGCGTATAATAGTAGTTTTATGTCCCCACTCAGAGACACATTATTGATGGATTTAGAACCACCTTGTGCCATCCCATAACAACAACACTAAATAATATATAAATGTAAGCCTAACCCTAAATTAATTTTTAAAATCAGATTGTGATAGCATGTTGTTCGCTATAAAAGGGTGGAATGTCGAAGCTGGATAATTGGCTGAGACAAGATCAGCTTAAAATTAGATCATAAAGACGCCATCTTGCGACTGGCCGCAAGACGCCATTTTAGGAAATGAGATCGCAAGACGCCATTTTGCAAATGGCTGCCCAAGCACCATTTTAGGTAAACTCACACTTAAGTACATATGGCGATATTATGATTAGCATCATGCGATTGCACCTTTCACCATTTCTCATACACACATTAATAAACACAATTGCACTGTGAACTAGTCGCATATTAGCGAATGCATAAGATCCTGTATAAAAACGCTGTTTATTAGCTTCATGCACACGCATCTGCCCTAAGTTAACTAGTGTCTTTATATCAAACCCCAAATACTTACACAGTACATATGCACATAAAAGGTCTCATAAGCTTTAAAGTATAAGATTTAAGTTTGTTCATTTATTATAATTGCTGTGAAATAAAGGTTATTTGGTAGCTAAGGTTTAATACATGATAAGTAAGTCATGATTGGTATTGTACTGATCTGCACTCTTTCAACAGCATTCCGGTACCATCAGTGTGAAGATCGCAACATGCATTCTCAACTTATGGACCGCAGAGACTTAAAGCACCGAAATGTACATTATATGACCAACTGTTAGGATGTGCATGAGCAGGAAACCAGAGACAACCAGTGGTTAGAGGCTGGACTGTGTCTATTTGAATCAACCGGTTAAATGCTCTGCAACAGATGCATCCTCCTTGGGAACCAATGGCATCAGTGACAAGCCTCTCTATTGTGTTGTCTGTTTCTGTGAGAGTGTGTTGTGACCCCAGTCTTCTTGCTGAATGCTGATTGATGGGGGTTATCTTGCTGATGCCTACATCTGGTCCAGAGCGCTGCGTATGTATAACTGTACTTGGGTCTGTATAATTCTTTGCGCTAAATTGTACTTAGATCATAGCGTGTAAATGACTGTACTTTTACTTGAAATATCACTTTGTGCTTTGGAACCACAGGTTCAAGGTCTGGAGCATTTATTTACTATATGACTGCGTACGCAAAATAGCATCATCCTTAGAGGTTTATAGGCAGGATATTAGAAGGTATAGGCAGAAGTGTATAGAGGTTCTAATTCAATATCCTTACATGGGATATTGGGGAGAACAGTACAGACTCCGAGCCTTGTGCTCATCGCAGCCTGAGGAACCTCATCATTGCAGGCAGTGTGGACCCGTTGGTTCCCAGACAGAGGATATTGGGGAGTACAGTATAGACTCCGAGCATGTTGCTCATCGCAGCCTGAGGAACCTCCTCATTACAGGCAGTGTGTACCCGCTAGTGCTCAGACAGAGGATATTGCCTTGTGCTCATCGCAGCCTGAGTGCCTGTAATGAGGAGGTACGTGTGTACCCGCTGGTGGCCCAGACATGGGATATTGGGGAGAACAATACAGACTCCAAGCCTTGTGCTTATCGCAGCCTGAGGAACCTCCTCATTACAGGCAGCGTGTACCCGCTGGTGGCCCAGACATGGGATATAGGGGAGAACAGTACAGACTCCGAGCCTTGTGCTCATCACAGCCTGAGGAACCTCCTCATTACAGGCAGGGTGAACCCGCTGGTGGCCCAGATAGAGAATATTGAGGAGAACAGTACAGACTCTGAGCCTTGTGCTTATCGCAGCCTGAGGAACCTCCTCATTACAGGCAGGGTGAACCCGCTGGAGGCCCAGACATGGGATATAGGGGAGTACAGTACAGACTCCTAGCCTTGTGCTTATCGCAGCCTGAGGAACCTCCTCATTACAGGCAGTGTGTACCCGCTGGTGGCCCAGACATAGGATATAGGGGAGAACAGTACAGACTCCGAGCCTTGTGCTTATCGCAGCCTAAGGTACCTCCTCATTACAGGCAGGGTGTACCCGCTGGTGCCCACAGAGAGGATATAGAGGAGAACAGTACAGACTCCGAGCCTTGTGCTCATCGCAGCCTTAGGAACCTCCTCATTACAGGCAGTGTGTGCCCACTGGTGGCCCAGACATGGGATATTGGGGAGAACAGTACAGACTCCGAGCCTTGTGCTCATCGCAGCCTGAGGAACCTCCTCATTACAGGCAGGGTGAACCCGCTGGTGGCCCAGATAGAGGATATTGAGGAGAACAGTACAGACTCCGAGCCATGTGCTTATCGCAGCCTGAGGAACCTCCTCATTACAGGCAGGGTGAAACCGCTGGTGGCCCAGACATGGGATATAGGGGAGTACAGTACAGACTCCGAGCCTTGTGCTCATCACAGCCTGAGGAACCTCCTCATTACAGGCAGTGTGGACCCGTTGGTTCCCAGACAGAGGATATTGGGGAGTACAGTACAGACTCCGAGCCTGTTGCTCATCGCAGCCTGAGGAACCTCCTCATTACAGGCAGTGTGTACCCGCTAGTGCCCAGACAGAGGATATTGCCTTGTGCTCATCGCAGCCTGAGTGCCTGTAATGAGGAGGTACGTGTGTACCCGCTGGTGGCCCAGACATGGGATATTGGGGAGAACAATACAGACTCCAAGCCTTGAGCTTATCGCAGCCTGAGGAACCTCCTCATTACAGGCAGTGTGTGCCCACTGGTGGCCCAGACATGGGATATTTGGGAGAACAGTACAGACTCCGAGACTTGTGCTCATCGCAGCCTTAGGAACCTCCTCATTACAGGCAGTGTGTAATCGCTGGTGCCCAGATAGAGGATATAGGGGAGAACAGTACAGACTCCGAGCCTTGTGCTCATCGCAGCCTGAGGAAACTCCTCATTACAGGCAGCGTGTACCCGCTGGTGCCCACAGAGAGGATATAGAGGAGAACAGTACAGACTCCGAGCCTTGTGCTCATCGCAGCCTTAGGAACCTCCTCATTACAGGCAGTGTGTGCCCACTGGTGGCCCAGACATGGGATATTGGGGAGAACAGTACAGACTCCGAGCCTTGTGCTCATCGCAGCCTGAGGAACCTCCTCATTACAGGCAGGGTGAACCCGCTGGTGGCCCAGATAGAGGATATTGAGGAGAACAGTACAGACTCCGAGCCATGTGCTTATCGCAGCCTGAGGAACCTCCTCATTACAGGCAGGGTGAAACCGCTGGTGGCCCAGACATGGGATATAGGGGAGTACAGTACAGACTCCGAGCCTGTTGCTCATCGCAGCCTGAGGAACCTCCTCATTACAGGCAGTGTGTACCCGCTAGTGCCCAGACAGAGGATATTGCCTTGTGCTCATCGCAGCCTGAGTGCCTGTAATGAGGAGGTACGTGTGTACCCGCTGGTGGCCCAGACATGGGATATTGGGGAGAACAATACAGACTCCAAGCCTTGAGCTTATCGCAGCCTGAGGAACCTCCTCATTACAGGCAGTGTGTAATCGCTGGTGCCCAGATAGAGGATATAGGGGAGAACAGTACAGACTCCGAGCCTTGAGCTTATCGCATCCTGAGGAACCTCCTCATTACAGGCAGTGTGTACCCGCTAGTGCCCAGACAGAGGATATTGCCTTGTGCTCATCGCAGCCTGAGTGCCTGTAATGAGGAGGTACGTGTGTACCCGCTGGTGGCCCAGACATGGGATATTTGGGAGAACAGTACAGACTCCGAGACTTGTGCTCATCGCAGCCTGAGGAACCTCCTCATTACAGGCAGTGTGTACCCGCTGGTGGCCCAGACATGGGATATAGGGGAGAACGGGGCAAAGTCAGATGTTAGCCCGGATTTATCCGGCCAGAAGAGGTGAAATAATATATAAGTTACTGCTCAGTGATTTCTGTGTGACGGAGTATTAGCCAATTTAAATATAGTTTTACACAAAGAGCTAAAGATCTACACAGGGACAAATCAGCACTATGCAATTACCTGTATGATATTATTGTTGGTGGTGAATAAATGCTCTCTAACACCCTGCCCAGGCCGTCTGCCCTCATGTTACAATGATACACTGACCATGCTTCTCTGGGCACCTGATATATGACAAGGACTATCATCCCATACCGGAGCAGATTGGCAGTAATAGAGTAACATGATATTCTCTGCATATACCCATTTGTTGCATCTGGTAAATGATCCAAGAAACCGACTTTCATGTTTAATTGGAAATGTGATAACAGTAGTTACAGACCCTGTAATGAGCAGAATAGAGCCAGTAAGTGATGAGGGGAGAGGACAGCCTTAGACAATTACACCAATGTAATATATGGCTTATTACAGGTGACAATATCCATATACTTCTTATAATCATGCAATGGGGGTTTGCGTAACTGACTGTGATTTCCATAGGACATAAGTATCACTCTGAGCAGTGGTAGATATCAGCACATCTGTCCAAGTAATAAGCTGATTATATCACACTGGCTGTGATTCCCATAGGACATAAGTGTCACTCTAAGCAGTGGTAGATATCAGCACATCTGTCCTAGTAATAAGCGGATTATATCACACACTGACTGCGATTCCCATACGACATAAGTATCACTCTGAGCAGTAGTATATATCAGCACATCTGTCCTAGTAATAAGCGGATTATATCACACTGGCTGTGATCTCCATAGGACATAAGTGTCACTCTGAGCAGTGGTAGATATCAGCACATCTGTCCTAGTAATAAGATGATTATATCACACACTGACAGTGATTTCCATAGGACATAAGTATCTCTCTGAGCAGTGGTATATATCAGCACATCTGTCCTAGTAATAAGCTGATTATATCACACTGACTGTGATTTCCATAGGACATAAGTGTCACTCTGAGCAGTGGTAGATATCAGCACATCTGTCCTAGTAATAAACGGATTATATCACACTGACTGTGATTCCCATAGGACATAAGTGTCACTCTGAGCAGTGGTAAATATCAGCACATCTGTCCTAGTAATAAGCGGATTATATCACACTGGCTGTGATTCCCATAGGACATAAGTGTCACTCTGAGCAGTGGTATATATCAGCACATCTGTCCTAGTAATAAGCGGATTATATCACACTGACTGATTTCCATAGGACATAAGTATCACTCTGAGCAGTGGTATATATCAGCACATCTGTCCTAGTAATAAGCGGATTATATCACACTGACTGTGATTTCCATAGGACATAAGTATCTCTCTGAGCAGTGGTAGATATCAGCACATCTGTCCTAGTAATAAGCGGATTATATCATACACTGACAGGGATCTCCATAGGACATAAGTGTCACTCTGAGCAGTGGTAGATATCAGCACATCTGTCCTAGTAATAAGCGGATTATATCACACTGGCTGTGATTCCCATAGGACATAAGTATCACTCTGAGCAGTGGTAGATATCAGCACATCTGTCCTAGTAATAAGCGGATTATATCACACTGGCAGGGATCTCCATAGGACATAAGTGTCACTCTGAGCAGTGGTAGATATCAGCACATCTGTCCTAGTAATAAGCGGATTATATCACACTGGCTGTGATCTCCATAGGACATAAGTGTCACTCTGAGCAGTGGTAGATATCAGCACATCTGTCCTAGTAATAAGCGGATTATATCACACACTGACTGTGATCTCCATAGGACATAAGTATCACTCTGAGCAGTGGTAGATATCAGCACATCTGTCCTAGTAATAAGCGGATTATATCACACTGGCTGTGATTCCCATAGGACATAAGTGTCACTCTGAGCAGTGGTATATATCAGCACATCTGTCCTAGTAATAAGCGGATTATATCACACTGGCTGGGATTCCCATAGGACATAAGTGTCACTCTCAGCAGTGGTATATATCAGCACATTTGTCCTAGTAATAAGCGGATTATATCACACACTGGCTGTGATTTCCATAGGACATAAGTGTCACTCTGAGCAGTGGTAGATATCAGCACATCTGTCCTAGTAATAAGCGGATTATATCACACTGGCTGTGATCTCCATAGGACATAAGTGTCACTCTGAGCAGTGGTATATATCAGCACATCTGTCCTAGTAATAAGCGGATTATATCACACACTGACTGCGATTCCCATAGGACATAAGTATCACTCTGAGCAGTGGTATATATCAGCACATCTGTCCTAGTAATAAGCGGATTATATCACACACTGACTGCGATTCCCATAGGACATAAGTATCACTCTGAGCAGTGGTATATATCAGCACATCTGTCCTAGTAATAAGCGAATTATATCACACTGACTGTGATCTCCATAGGACATAAGTGCCACTCTGAGCAGTGGTATATATCAGCACATCTGTCCTAGTAATAAGCTGATTATATCACACTGGCTGTGATCTCCATAGGACATAAGTGTCACTCTGAGCAGTGGTAGATATCAGCACATCTGTCCTAGTAATAAGCGGATTATATCACACGGGCTGTGATTTCGATAGGACATAAGTATCTCTCTGAGCAGTGGTAGATATCAGCACATCTGTCCTAGTAATAAGCGGATTATATCACACACTGACTGCGATTCCCATAGGACATAAGTATCACTCTGAGTAGTGGTAGATATCAGCACATCTGTCCTAGTAATAAGCGGATTATATCACACTGGCTGTGATTCCCATAGGACATAAGTGTCACTCTGAGCAGTGGTATATATCAGCACATCTGTCCTAGTAATAAGCGGATTATATCACACTGACTGATCTCCATAGGACATAAGTGCCACTCTGAGCAGTGGTATATATCAGCACATCTGTCCTAGTAATAAGCTGATTATATCACACTGGCTGTGATCTCCATAGGACATAAGTGTCACTCTGAGCAGTGGTAGATATCAGCACATCTGTCCTAGTAATAAGCGGATTATATCACACGGGCTGTGATTTCGATAGGACATAAGTATCTCTCTGAGCAGTGGTAGATATCAGCACATCTGTCCTAGTAATAAGCGGATTATATCACACTGACTGATCTCCATAGGACATAAGTATCACTCTGAGCAATGGTAGATATCAGCACATCTGTCCTAGTAATAAGCGGATTATATCACACGGGCTGTGATTTCGATAGGACATAAGTATCTCTCTGAGCAGTGGTAGATATCAGCACATCTGTCCTAGTAATAAGCGGATTATATCACACTGGCTGTGATTCCCATAGGACATAAGTGTCACTCTGAGCAGTGGTAGATATCAGCACATCTGTCCTAGTAATAAGCTGATTATATCACACACTGGCTGTGATCTCCATAGGACATAAGTATCACTCTGAGCAGTGGTAGATATCAGCACATCTGTCCTAGTAATAAGCGGATTATATCACACTGGCTGTGATCTCCATAGGACATAAGTGTCACTCTGAGCAGTGGTAGATATCAGCACATCTGTCCTAGTAATAAGTGGATTATATCACACTGGCTGTGATCTCCATAGGACATAAGTATCACTCTGAGCAGTGGTAGATATCAGCACATCTGTCCTAGTAATAAGCGGATTAGATCACACACTGACTGATTTCCATAGGACATAAGTGTCACTCTGAGCAGTGGTATATATCAGCACATCTGTCCAAGTAATAAGCGGATTATATCACACACTGACTGTGATTTCCATAGGACATAAGTATCACTCTGAGCAGTGGAAGATATCAGCACATCTGTCCTAGTAATAAGCGGATTATATCACACACTGACTGGGATCTCCATAGGACATAAGTATCACTCTGAGCAGTGGTAGATATCAGCACATCTGTCCCAGTAATAAGCGGATTATATCACACACTGACTGTGATCTCCATAGGAGATAAGTGTCACTCTGAGCAGTGGTATATATCAGCACATCTGTCCTAGTAATAAGCTGATTATATCACACTAGCTGTGATTCCCATAGGACATAAGTGTCACTCTGAGCAGTGGTAGATATCACCACATCTGTCCTAGTAATAAGCGGATATCACACGGGCTGGGATTCCCATAGGACATAAGTGTCACTCTGAGCAGTGGTAGATATCAGCACATCTGTCCTAGTAATAAGCGGATTATATCACACACTGACTGTGATCTCCATAGGACATAAGTGTCACTCTGAGCAGTGGTAGATATCAGCACATCTGTCCTAGTAATAAGCGGATTATATCACACACTGACTGTGATCTCCATAGGACATAAGTGTCACTCTGAGCAGAGGTATATATCAGCACATCTGTCCTAGTAATAAGCGGATTATATCACACTGGCTGTGATTCCCATAGGACATAAGTATCACTCTGAGCAGTGGTAGATATCAGCACATCTGTCCTAGTAATAATATGAGATATGGTAAGAACTTACCCTTGTTATCTCTATTTCTACGAAGTCCATAGGGTTCCACAGGATACCTTGGGGTATAGGTGTGACGTCAGTCACTGGGCACCATAGAGTTAAGCTTTTCAGCCTCCCAGGATGCACTAGGGTCCCCCTCCTATACCCCGCCCCCGAGCCAAGGCACCTCAGTTAGTTATCAAGCCATAGGCCGGAGGAGGAGAAGGAAGAGAGAGAAAAAAGATCTGGACACATACAAGAATCACATTCTCACGAGAGGGAGACGGAAAACCGGTGACCAGAGCAAAGCCCATCTGCAGCACAGGTGCGACAGGGCGGGAGTCCTGTGGAACCCTATGGACTTCGTAGAAATAGAGATAACAAGGGTAAGTTCTTACCATATCTCATATTTTCTACTTCAGGGTCCATAGGGTATCCACAGGATACCTTGGGGATGTCCCAAAGCAGTATCCTTTAAGGGTGGGGACGCTCCTGTGCAGAAAGGAGAATCCGCCGCCCGAAGGAAGCATCATGAGAGGCGAAGGTGTCAAACCTGTAATACCTCACGAAGGTATGGACAGAGGACCACGTAGCAGCCTTGCAGATCTGAACTGCCGAGGCACCACGTCGAGCTGCCCACGAAGGACCCACAGACCTAGTGGAATGAGCCTTCAGAGAAGGAGGGACCGGTAGGCCTTCATGAAGATAAGCTTCAGAAATAGCCATAGGGATCCAGGCTGCCAAAGTTTGCTATGAAGCAGGCCAACCCTTTTTATGGAAGCCATAGAGGACAAACAAAGCGTCCGACTTCCTAAACGAAGAAGTGCGGTCAACATAAGTCCTTAAGGCCCGCACAACATCCAAAGAGGCCTCACCCACGGAAAGACCCGGTGAGTTAAAGGCCGGAACAACTATTTCCTCGTTAACATGAAACTGGGAAACAACTTTGGGAAGAAACTCGGGCCGAGTGCGGAGCACTGCCCTGTTCCCATGAAAAACCAAGAAAGGGGGTCTACAAGAAAGAGCCCCTAACTCAGAAACACGTCTGGCCGAAGCAATGGCCAGAAGGAAAACAGTCTTAGCTGTTAGCCATTTAAGATCCACTGAGCCCAGTGGTTCAAACGGCGGTCCTTGGAGAGCCCTCAGGACCACAGCCAAATCCCAAGGCGCCACAGGTGGAACAAAGGGCGGCTGAATGCGGAGAACACCCTGCATAAAGGTGCGCACATCCGGGATTGTAGCAATCCTACGGTGAAACCAGACAGATAGGGCCGAAACCTGTACCTTCAAAGAAGCAAGGCGAAGCCCATGATCTAGTCCCGCTTGCAGGAAGGCGAGAATCCGAGACAGACGAAACTCCCGCGGTGCATAACCTCTCGGTCGACACCACTGGAAGAACGTATGCCACACGCGATGGTATATCCTCGCGGAAGACGGTTTCCGAGCTCGTAACATGGTACGCACCACAGAGCTGGAAAACCCCCGGGACCTCAGCATGGCCGTCTCAACAGCCACGCCGTCAAAGACAGCCGAGTCAGGTCCGGGTGAAGGCAAGGACCCTGAGACAGAAGGTCCGGTCGTAGCGGCAACCGCAGAGGACTGTCCACGGACAGACCCTGAAGGTCTGAGAACCAGTGCCGTCTGGGCCACGCGGGAGCTATCAACAGGAGCGTCCCTCCTTCCTGTTTGAATTTCCGGATTACCCGTGGAAGAAGGGAGACCGGAGGGAACAGGTATGCGAACCGGAACGTCCACCGGACGGACAGAGCATCCACCAGAGACGCCCCTTCGTCTCTTGTGCGAGACCCGTACACCGGCAACTTGTTGTTGTGCCGGGACGCCATGAGGTCGATTTCTGGAAGACCCCACCTGTCCACCAGTAGTTGAAAAACGTCCGGGTGCAGGGACCATTCCCCCGGATGAACGTCCTGGCGACTTAGAAAGTCCGCCTCCCAATTTAGCACTCCCGGGATGAAGACCGCTGATATGGCCGGCAGATTGCGCTCCGCCCAAACCAGGATCCGAGAGACCTCTACGAGAGCCGCCCGACTGCGAGTTCCTCCTTGCCTGTTTATGTAGGCCACGGTGGTAGCGTTGTCCGACTGGACCTGCACCGGGCGACCCTGGAGAAACCGCTGTGCCTGCTGGAGAGCATTGAAGACCGCACGGAGTTCCAAGATATTTATTGGAAGCTCCGCTTCTGTCGGCGTCCACCTGCCCTGGAAGAAGTGTGGACCCGAAACTGCTCCCCAGCCCCGAAGACTGGCGTCCGTTGTCAACAGGACCCAATTTGGAACCCAGAACGGACGTCCCTTGTTGAGGTGGGTCGTCTGTAACCACCACGCAAGGGACAGGCGAACCTCCTGGGTGAGCACAATCGTCTGGGACTTCAGAGACTGAGGCAGCCCGTTCCACTTGGACAGGATCAGGTGCTGCAGAGGTCTGAAGTGAAACTGGGCGTATTCCACCATGTCAAACACCAAACCATGGAGCCCAGTAACCTCATCGCCGAGTGTAAGGACACCCGGCGGCTGTGCAGGCAACTGCGCACCATTGACTGTAAAGCATCTGTCCTAGTAATAAGCGGATTATATCACACTGACTGATTTCCATAGGACATAAGTGTACCTCTGAGCAGTGGTATATATCAGCACATCTGTCCTAGTAATAAGCGGATTATATCACACTGACAGTGATCTCCATAGGACATAAGTGTCACTCTGAGCAGTGGTATATATCAGCACATCTGTCCTAGTAATAAGCGGATTATATCACACACTGGCTGTGATTTCCATAGGACATAAGTATCACTCTGAGCAGTGGTAGATATCAGCACATCTGTCCAAGTAATAAGCGGATTATATCACACGGGCTGTGATTTCCATAGGACATAAGTGTCACTCTGAGCAGTGGTAGATATCAGCACATCTGTCCTAGTAATAAGCGGATTATATCACACACTGACTGTGATCTCCATAGGACATAAGTGTCACTCTGAGCAGTGGTAGATATCAGCACATCTGTCCTAGTAATAAGCGGATTATATCACACTGGCTGTGATTCCCATAGGACATAAGTGTCACTCTGAGCAGTGGTAGATATCAGCACATCTGTCCTAGTAATAAGCGGATTATATCACACACTGACTGTGATTTCCATAGGACATAAGTGTCACTCTGAGCAGTGGTAGATATCAGCACATCTGTCCTAGTAATAAGCGGATTATATCACACTGGCTGTGATTTCCATAGGACATAAGTATCACTCTGAGCAGTGGTAGATATCAGCACATCTGTCCTAGTAATAAGCGGATTATATCACACACTGACTGTGATCTCCATAGGACATAAGTGTCACTCTGAGCAGTGGTAGATATCAGCACATCTGTCCTAGTAATAAGCGGATTATATCACACTGACTGATTTCCATTGGACATAAGTGTACCTCTGAGCAGTGGTATATATCAGCACATCTGTCCTAGTAATAAGCGGATTATATCACACTGACAGTGATCTCCATAGGACATAAGTGTCACTCTGAGCAGTGGTATATATCAGCACATCTGTCCTAGTAATAAGCGGATTATATCACACTGGCTGTGATTCCCATAGGACATAAGTGTCACTCTGAGCAGTGGTATATATCAGCACATCTGTCCTAGTAATAAGCGGATTATATCACACACTGGCTGTGATTCCCATAGGACATAAGTGTCACTCTGAGCAGTGGTAGATATCAGCACATCTGTCCTAGTAATAAGCGGATTATATCACACACTGGCTGTGATTCCCATAGGACATAAGTATCACTCTGAGCAGTGGTAGATATCAGCACATCTGTCCTAGTAATAAGCTGATTATATCACACTGGCTGTGATTCCCATAGGACATAAGTATCACTCTGAGCAGTGGTAGATATCAGCACATCTGTCCTAGTAATAAGCGGATTATATCACACACTGGCTGTGATTCCCATAGGACATAAGTGTCACTCTGAGCAGTGGTATATATCAGTACATCTGTCCTAGTAATAAGCGGATTATATCACACTGACTGTGATTTCCATAGGACATAAGTATCACTCTGAGCAGTGGTAGATATCAGCACATCTGTCCTAGTAATAAGCGGATTATATCACACACTGACTGTGATTTCCATAGGACATAAGTGTCACTCTGAGCAGTGGTAGATATCAGCACATCTGTCCTAGTAATAAGCGGATTATATCACACTGACTGTGATCTCCATAGGACATAAGTGCCACTCTGAGCAGTGGTATATATCAGCACATCTGTCCTAGTAATAAGCGGATTATATCACACTGACTGTGATCTCCATAGGACATAAGTGCCACTCTGAGCAGTGGTATATATCAGCACATCTGTCCTAGTAATAAGCGGATTATATCACACACTGACTGTGATTTCCATAGGACATAAGTGTCACTCTGAGCAGTGGTAGATATCAGCACATCTGTCCTAGTAATAAGCGGATTATATCACACTGGCTGTGATTTCCATAGGACATAAGTATCACTCTGAGCAGTGGTAAATATCAGCACATCTGTCCTAGTAATAAGCGGATTATATCACACTGACTGTGATCTCCATAGGACATAAGTATCACTCTGAGCAGTGGTAGATATCAGCACATCTGTCCAAGTAATAAGCGGATTATATCACACACTGGCTGTGATTTCCATAGGACATAAGTATCACTCTGAGCAGTGGTAGATATCAGCACATCTGTCCTAGTAATAAGCGGATTATATCACACACTGGCTGTGATTTCCATAGGACATAAGTGTCACTCTGAGCAGTGGTATATATCAGCACATCTGTCCTAGTAATAAGCGGATTATATCACACACTGGCTGTGATTTCCATAGGACATAAGTGTCACTCTGAGCAGTGGTAGATATCAGCACATCTGTCCTAGTAATAAGATGATTATATCACACACTGGCTGTGATTTCCATAGGACATAAGTGTCACTCTGAGCAGTGGTAGATATCAGCACATCTGTCCTAGTAATAAGCTGATTATATCATACACTGACTGTGATTTCCATAGGACATAAGTATCACTCTGAGCAGTGGTAGATATCAGCACATCTGTCCTAGTAATAAGCGGATTATATCACACTGACTGTGATTTCCATAGGACACAAGTGTCACTCTGAGCAGTGGTAGATATCAGCACATCTGTCCTAGTAATAAGCGGATTATATCACACTGGCTGTGATTTCCATAGGACATAAGTGCCACTCTGAGCAGTGGTATATATCAGCACATCTGTCCTAGTAATAAGCGGATTATATCACACTGACTGATCTCCATAGGACATAAGTGCCACTCTGAGCAGTGGTATATATCAGCACATCTGTCCTAGTAATAAGCTGATTATATCACACACTGACTGTGATCTCCATAGGACATAAGTGTCACTCTGAGCAGTGGTAGATATCAGCACATCTGTCCTAGTAATAAGCGGATTATATCACACTGACTGTGATTTCCATAGGACATAAGTGTCACTCTGAGCAGTGGTAGATATCAGCACATCTGTCCTAGTAATAAGCGGATTATATCACACTGGCTGTGATTCCCATAGGACATAAGTGTCACTCTGAGCAGTGGTAGATATCAGCACATCTGTCCTAGTAATAAGCGGATTATATCACACACTGACTGTGATCTCCATAGGACATAAGTGTCACTCTGAGCAGTGGTAGATATCAGCACATCTGTCCTAGTAATAAGCGGATTATATCACACTGACTGATTTCCATAGGACATAAGTGTCACTCTGAGCAGTGGTATATATCAGCACATCTGTCCTAGTAATAAGCGGATTATATCACACACTGGCTGTGATTTCCATAGGACATAAGTGTCACTCTGAGCAGTGGTAGATATCAGCACATCTGTCCTAGTAATAAGATGATTATATCACACACTGGCTGTGATTTCCATAGGACATAAGTGTCACTCTGAGCAGTGGTAGATATCAGCACATCTGTCCTAGTAATAAGCTGATTATATCATACACTGACTGTGATTTCCATAGGACATAAGTATCACTCTGAGCAGTGGTAGATATCAGCACATCTGTCCTAGTAATAAGCGGATTATATCACACTGACTGTGATTTCCATAGGACACAAGTGTCACTCTGAGCAGTGGTAGATATCAGCACATCTGTCCTAGTAATAAGCGGATTATATCACACTGGCTGTGATTTCCATAGGACATAAGTGCCACTCTGAGCAGTGGTATATATCAGCACATCTGTCCTAGTAATAAGCGGATTATATCACACTGGCAGGGATCTCCATAGGACATAAGTGCCACTCTGAGCAGTGGTATATATCAGCACATCTGTCCTAGTAATAAGCTGATTATATCACACACTGACTGTGATCTCCATAGGACATAAGTGTCACTCTGAGCAGTGGTAGATATCAGCACATCTGTCCTAGTAATAAGCGGATTATATCACACTGGCTGTGATTCCCATAGGACATAAGTGTCACTCTGAGCAGTGGTAGATATCAGCACATCTGTCCTAGTAATAAGCGGATTATATCACACACTGACTGTGATCTCCATAGGACATAAGTGTCACTCTGAGCAGTGGTAGATATCAGCACATCTGTCCTAGTAATAAGCGGATTATATCACACTGACTGATTTCCATAGGACATAAGTGTCACTCTGAGCAGTGGTATATATCAGCACATCTGTCCTAGTAATAAGCGGATTATATCACACACTGGCTGTGATTTCCATAGGACATAAGTGTCACTCTGAGCAGTGGTAGATATCAGCACATCTGTCCTAGTAATAAGCTGATTATATCATACACTGACTGTGATTTCCATAGGACATAAGTATCACTCTGAGCAGTGGTAGATATCAGCACATCTGTCCTAGTAATAAGCGGATTATATCACACTGACTGTGATTTCCATAGGACACAAGTGTCACTCTGAGCAGTGGTAGATATCAGCACATCTGTCCTAGTAATAAGCGGATTATATCACACTGGCTGTGATTTCCATAGGACATAAGTGTCACTCTGAGCAGTGGTATATATCAGCACATCTGTCCTAGTAATAAGCGGATTATATCACACTGACTGATCTCCATAGGACATAAGTGCCACTCTGAGCAGTGGTAGATATCAGCACATCTGTCCTAGTAATAAGCTGATTATATCACACACTGACTGTGATCTCCATAGGACATAAGTGTCACTCTGAGCAGTGGTAGATATCAGCACATCTGTCCTAGTAATAAGCGGATTATATCACACTGGCTGTGATTCCCATAGGACATAAGTGTCACTCTGAGCAGTGGTAGATATCAGCACATCTGTCCTAGTAATAAGCGGATTATATCACACACTGACTGTGATCTCCATAGGACATAAGTGTCACTCTGAGCAGTGGTAGATATCAGCACATCTGTCCTAGTAATAATATGAGATATGGTAAGAACTTACCCTTGTTATCTCTATTTCTACGAAGTCCATAGGGTTCCACAGGATACCTTGGGGTATAGGTGTGACGTCAGTCGCTGGGCACCATAGAGTTAAGCTTTTCAGCCTCCCAGGATGCACTAGGGTCCCCCTCCTATACCCCGCCCCCGAGCCAAGGCACCTCAGTTAGTTATCAAGCCATAGGCCGGAGGAGGAGAAGGAAGAGAGAAAAAAGATCTGGACACATACAAGAATCACATTCTCACCAGAGGGAGACGGAAAACCGGTGACCAGAGCAAAGCCCATCTGCAGCACAGGTGCGACAGGGCGGGAGTCCTGTGGAACCCTATGGACTTCGTAGAAATAGAGATAACAAGGGTAAGTTCTTACCATATCTCATATTTTCTACTTCAGGGTCCATAGGGTATCCACAGGATACCTTGGGGATGTCCCAAAGCAGTATCCTTTAAGGGTGGGGACGCTCCTGTGCAGAAAGGAGAATCCGCCGCCCGAAGGAAGCATCATGAGAGGCGAAGGTATCAAACCTGTAATACCTCACGAAGGTATGGACAGAGGACCACGTAGCAGCCTTGCAGATCTGAACTGCCGAGGCACCACGTCGAGCTGCCCACGAAGGACCCACAGACCTAGTGGAATGAGCCTTCAGAGAAGGAGGGACCGGTAGGCCTTCATGAAGATAAGCTTCAGAAATAGCCATAGGGATCCAGGCTGAGTTAAAGGCCGGAACAACTATTTCCTCGTTAACATGAAACTGGGAAACAACTTTGGGAAGAAACTCGGGCCGAGTGCGGAGCACTGCCCTGTTCCCATGAAAAACCAAGAAAGGGGGTCTACAAGAAAGAGCCCCTAACTCAGAAACACGTCTGGCCGAAGCAATGGCCAGAAGGAAAACAGTCTTAGCTGTTAGCCATTTAAGATCCACTGAGCCCAGTGGTTCAAACGGCGGTCCTTGGAGAGCCCTCAGGACCACAGCCAAATCCCAAGGCGCCACAGGTGGAACAAAGGGCGGCTGAATGCGGAGAACACCCTGCATAAAGGTGCGCACATCCGGGATTGTAGCAATCCTACGGTGAAACCAGACAGATAGGGCCGAAACCTGTACCTTCAAAGAAGCAAGGCGAAGCCCATGATCTAGTCCCACTTGCAGGAAGGCGAGAATCCGAGACAGACGAAACTCCCGCGGTGCATAACCTCTCGGTCGACACCACTGGAAGAACGTATGCCACACGCGATGGTATATCCTCGCGGAAGACGGTTTCCGAGCTCGTAACATGGTACGCACCACAGAGCTGGAAAACCCCCGGGACCTCAGCATGGCCGTCTCAACAGCCACACCGTCAAAGACAGCCGAGTCAGGTCCGGGTGAAGGCAAGGACCCTGAGACAGAAGGTCCGGTCGTAGCGGCAACCGCAGAGGACTGTCCACGGACAGACCCTGAAGGTCTGAGAACCAGTGCCGTCTGGGCCACGCGGGAGCTATCAACAGGAGCGTCCCTCCTTCCTGTTTGAATTTCCGGATTACCCGTGGAAGAAGGGAGACCGGAGGGAACAGGTATGCGAACCGGAACGTCCACCGGACGGACAGAGCATCCACCAGAGACGCCCCTTCGTCTCTTGTGCGAGACCCGTACACCGGCAACTTGTTGTTGTGCCGGGACGCCATGAGGTCGATTTCTGGAAGACCCCACCTGTCCACCAGTAGTTGAAAAACGTCCGGGTGCAGGGACCATTCCCCCGGATGAACGTCCTGGCGACTTAGAAAGTCTGCCTCCCAATTTAGCACTCCCGGGATGAAGACCGCTGATATGGCCGGCAGATTGCGCTCCGCCCAAACCAGGATCCGAGAGACCTCTACGAGAGCCGCCCGACTGCGAGTTCCTCCTTGCCTGTTTATGTAGGCCACGGTGGTAGCGTTGTCCGACTGGACCTGCACCGGGCGACCCTGGAGAAACCGCTGTGCCTGCTGGAGAGCATTGAAGACCGCACGGAGTTCCAAGATATTTATTGGAAGCTCCGCTTCTGTCGGCGTCCACCTGCCCTGGAACAAGTGTGGACCCGAAACTGCTCCCCAGCCCCGAAGACTGGCGTCCGTTGTCAACAGGACCCAATTTGGAACCCAGAACGGACGTCCCTTGTTGAGGTGGGTCATCTGTAACCACCACGCAAGGGACAGGCGAACCTCCTGGGTGAGCACAATCGTCTGGGACTTCAGAGACTGAGGCAGCCCGTTCCACTTGGACAGGATCAGGTGCTGCAGAGGTCTGAAGTGAAACTGGGCGTATTCCACCATGTCAAACACCGAACCATGGAGCCCAGTAACCTCATCGCCGAGTGTAAGGACACCCGGCGGCTGTGCAGGCAACTGCGCACCCTTGACTGTAAAGCAGAGATCTTGTCCTCCGTCACGAAGATCCTTTGCTGTCCCGAGTCCAATAAGGCTCCAAGATGCAGAATCCTCCGAGACGGGATTAGAGTGGACTTCTGCCAGTTGATTAGCCAGCCGTGCCGTTGCAGCAGTGCAATGGTCAGGTCCAAGTGGCGCAACAGGAGCTCTGGAGATCCTGCCACCAATAACAGGTCGTCCAAATACGGCAACATGCAGACTCCCTGCAGCCGCAGAGAAGCCGCCATGACCGCCATCACCTTGGTGAAAACACGTGGTGCTGTTGCCAGGCCAAAAGGTAACGCCCGAAACTGGAAGTGGTCGCTGCGGATTGCAAACCTGAGGAACTGTTGATGGCGCCAAAGAATAGGGACATGCAGGTAAGCGTCCTGTATGTCCAATGACACCATGTAGTCCCCAGGTTCCAGCGCCAGAATGATGGACCGTAGGGTCTCCGTCCGAAACTTCGGGACCCGCAAAGACTTGTTGAGTGCTTTGAGGTTGAGAATCGGACGATATGACCCATTGGGTTTCTGTACCAAAAATAGATTTGAATAGAAACCCTGGCCCCTCTGGGAGAATGGAACAGGCACTATAACTCCAGCCTGGAGCATAGTGTGCAATACCTTCCGCAGCTCCGTAGCCTTGTTCCGGTCTGATGGTAGACCCGTGGTGAAGAAGCGAGCCGGGGGTCTGTGCCGGAAGGAGAGGGCGTATCCGTGGGAAACCACCTCCAGAACCCAAGTGTCTGTCGTAGTGGTCGACCAACACTGGGCGAACTGTAGCAGGCGGCCTCCCACCCTGGGATCCCCCAAAGGGAGGCCCGGACCGTCAGGCCGCAGGCTTGTCATCTGGCTTGGGGGCCGGACGTCTGGTACTCCATGCCTGCTTCCGGGGCTTGACCGATTTCTTAGGGCCAGCCTGTCGAGGAAACGACTGTGGTTTGGGCCTGCCCTGGGCCCTAGATGACCGAAAGGACGATGGTCCCGAACCAGAAGGAGCAGCGGCTGACGGGAGACAAGCAGATTTGGCTGCCGCCAGCGTGGCCACAATCTTATCCAGATCCGGACCGAAGAGAACTTCTCCGGTAAACGGCAACGCTTCCAGACCTTTCTTGGAATCTGCGTCCGCCTTCCAGGATCGCAGCCACAAGGTGCAACGAGCAGCTACCGCTGCTGAAGAAATTCTAGACACCAGAGTACTAATGTCTAGAGCCGCCTCGTTGATGTAGGTGGCCGAATCACGGAGATTGCCAATAAACTCCGCCTGTTCGGCCCGACAGTCGGATTCAAAAGACGCCTCTCATGAATCCGCCCAGCGCTCCATCGCTCTGGCAACCCAGCAAATGGCCATAGCCGGCCGTGCTGCCCCCCCTGCAAGGGAATAAGCGGACTTCAGGCAGATTTCTACCTTGCGGTCCATAGCATCCTTAAGGGAGGACATGGATGGCATCGGCAATGTGGCACTACGGACAAGACGGGTCACGTGAGAATCCACCTGTGGAGGGGATTCCCACTTAGCAAAATAATTATCCGCGAACGGACAAGCCACCGCCAGGCGTTTCTGCGGCTGGTATCTTTTGCCAGGTTGTTTCCACGCCTCCTCTAAATGGTCCACCAACTGACCCGAAAGAGGAAAGACTGTGGCATCGCCCTTCACATCTTTGAAAAAGGCATACTTAGATTTAGCCGCTGGGGGAACTTCGTCCTCAATCACCAAGGCTGTGCGGACCGCCCGAATAAGTCCAGGAATATATACTTTGGACTTAGCATCAGCGTCCTTAGTATGGAGAGGTTCCCGATCGTAAGGATCCAGAATCTCGTCATCATCAGACGTCCCTTCGTCATCCTCATAAGGAGCGGACAGAGACGCCACCGGCCTTTTATGAGGCCGTATCACAGACTCCCCTTGCAACACATCCGACAAGTGCTGTACAGAACTCGTCAGGGAGTTAACCCACGCTGGCTCCTGAGAACCCAGGAGCGGGGAAATAGGGAGACTGTGGGGTACCACCAATTGTCGTGGGAAACCCTGCATGGGTGACGACACCACAGACTGCTGGGACAAACCCATCGGAGTAAACGCGGGCTGCGGAGCTAACTGGCCCACTAAAGATGTTAACGCCTGAGCGAAACAAGCCCAGGGCGGCTCCTGTACCGGTGCTGTAACCGTAATAGGCCGCGCCATGGACAAACACTGCCGGCAAAGGCCCTCCGCGCTACCCTCCCCCTCCGCTAACGGTACTTTGCACGTGGTACACTGTAGCCGGAGGGGAAAATCACTTTCAGACATGATGGCACCACATATGTGACCTTTCTCACCAATTAAGTATTAAATAGGCGAGAGACCAACCTGCAGCACCGCACCGCAAGGGCTTTAGCAGAAAGAACAGGGACAGTAATAAAGCTGACAGTTTAGAGAAGAAAAGTTACAGGCAGCGCTAGCACAGTCACATACAATGCAGAGAAATAACAATTCCTGCACTAACAGCGCTGATCACTCAACTACACAGACACAGGGCCTGGTAGGACACAGCGCTGCATACACAGACCTGACCACAGCGGAGGAGAGGTATGCGGGGGGACCCAGACCACGATGCTTCCGTCCAGCGCTTCCAGCAGCGTTCACCATGCGTTCTGGAGAAGATGGCCGCCGAGGAGCAGAGAGGAGGCTGGCCTGGGGGAGGAGCGCTGCCACAGGACCAGTCGGCAGCAAGCAGAGAGAGCTGTGTGCAGCGGGGGAGGCGCCGGCTGTGAGACAGGGAAGGCGCGCTCCCCTGGCATGCATTTAACCCCTGGGACGCCGCAGCGCTACCGCTCTGCTGCGGTCCGCTGTCCCAGGGGGTAGTGGAAAGCGCAGGTTGGTCGCCTGGCTCCACGCTGCAGCCAGTCCCCAGGGAGCCCCCTGCCTGGGGACTTAGGACCATGTGACCAGCGGGGACCCACCGCGGGACCCCGCTGCTTACCTTTGTCCCTCTTGGATCCGGCCATGGTCCGGAACATCTGTGGTCACCACTAGCTGTGACCCCAGATGCTCACCAGCATCCCCGGATCGGTACCGGCGTTCTCGTACCGGCGGGGGTGTAGGGAAGACAGCATGGACGTCAGGACTGACTGTCCATGCTGTACATCCAGATGTGCAGCCACAGCTGCACTGAAGAAAGCTTCAGGGGCTCTTCTAGCCCCCACTCCGACAGGTGCACCCGACGCCGGCCGGGCACCAAACTAAACTGAGGTGCCTTGGCTCGGGGGCGGGGTATAGGAGGGGGACCCTAGTGCATCCTGGGAGGCTGAAAAGCTTAACTCTATGATGCCCAGCGACTGACGTCACACCTATACCCCAAGGTATCCTGTGGATACCCTATGGACCCTGAAGTAGAAAAGCGGATTATATCACACGGGCTGTGATTTCCATAGGACATAAGTATCACTCTGAGCAGTGGTAGATATCAGCACATCTGTCCTAGTAATAAGCGGATTATATCACACTGGCTGTGATTCCCATAGGACATAAGTATCACTCTGAGCAGTGGTATATATCAGTACATCTGTCCTAGTAATAAGCGGATTATATCACACTGACTGTGATTCCCATAGGACATAAGTATCACTCTGAGCAGTGGTATATATCAGTACATCTGTCCTAGTAATAAGCGGATTATATCACACTGACTGTGATTTCCATAGGACATAAGTGTCACTCTGAGCAGTGGTAGATATCAGCACATCTGTCCTAGTAATAAGCGGATTATATCACACTGACTGTGATTCCCATAGGACATAAGTGTCACTCTGAGCAGTGGTAGATATCAGCACATCTGTCCTAGTAATAAGCGGATTATATCACACTGACTGTGATTCCCATAGGACATAAGTATCACTCTGAGCAGTGGTAGATATCAGCACATCTGTCCTAGTAATAAGCTGATTATATCACACTGGCTGTGATTCCCATAGGACATAAGTATCACTCTGAGCAGTGGTAGATATCAGTACATCTGTCCTAGTAATAAGCGGATTATATCACACTGACTGTGATTTCCATAGGACATAAGTATCTCTCTGAGCAGTGGAAGATATCAGTACATCTGTCCTAGTAATAAGCGGATTATATCACACTGACTGTGATTTCCATAGGACATAAGTGTCACTCTGAGCAGTGGTAGATATCAGCACATCTGTCCTAGTAATAAGCGGATTATATCACACACTGACTGATTTCCATAGGACATAAGTGTCACTCTGAGCAGTGGTATATATCAGTACATCTGTCCTAGTAATAAGCGGATTATATCACACTGGCTGTGATTCCCATAGGACATAAGTATCACTCTGAGCAGTGGTAGATATCAGCACATCTGTCCTAGTAATAAGCGGATTATATCACACTGGCTGTGATTTCCATAGGACATAAGTATCACTCTGAGCAGTGGTAGATATCAGCACATCTGTCCTAGTAATAAGCGGATTATATCACACTGGCTGTGATTCCCATAGGACATAAGTGTCACTCTGAGCAGTGGTAGATATCAGCACATCTGTCCTAGTAATAAGCGGATTATATCACACACTGGCTGTGATCCCCATAGGACATAAGTGTCACTCTGAGCAGTGGTAGATATCAGCACATCTGTCCTAGTAATAAGCGGATTATATCACACTGACTGTGATCTCCATAGGACATAAGTGCCACTCTGAGCAGTGGTAAATATCAGCACATCTGTCCTAGTAATAAGCGGATTATATCACACTGGCTGTGATTTCCATAGGACATAAGTGTCACTCTGAGCAGTGGTAGATATCAGCACATCTGTCCTAGTAATAAGCGGATTATATCACACTGACTGATTTCCATAGGACATAAGTGTCACTCTGAGCAGTGGTAGATATCAGCACATCTGTCCTAGTAATAAGCGGATTATATCACACACTGGCTGTGATCCCCATAGGACATAAGTGTCACTCTGAGCAGTGGTATATATCAGCACATCTGTCCTAGTAATAAGCGGATTATATCACACTGGCTGTGATTCCCATAGGACATAAGTGTCACTCTGAGCAGTGGTAGATATCAGCACATCTGTCCTAGTAATAAGCTGATTATATCACACTGACTGTGATTCCCATAGGACATAAGTGTCACTCTGAGCAGTGGTAGATATCAGCACATCTGTCCTAGTAATAAGCGGATTATATCACACTGGCTGTGATTCCCATAGGACATAAGTGTCACTCTGAGCAGTGGTAGATATCAGCACATCTGTCCTAGTAATAAGCGGATTATATCACACTGGCTGTGATTCCCATAGGACATAAGTATCACTCTGAGCAGTGGTAGATATCAGCACATCTGTCCTAGTAATAAGCGGATTATATCACACTGGCTGTGATTCCCATAGGACATAAGTGTCACTCTGAGCAGTGGTAGATATCAGCACATCTGTCCTAGTAATAAGCGGATTATATCACACTGACTGTGATCTCCATAGGACATAAGTGTCACTCTGAGCAGTGGTAGATATCAGCACATCTGTCCTAGTAATAAGCGGATTATATCACACTGGCTGTGATTCCCATAGGACATAAGTATCACTCTGAGCAGTGGTAGATATCAGCACATCTGTCCTAGTAATAAGCGGATTATATCACACTGGCTGTGATTCCCATAGGACATAAGTGTCACTCTGAGCAGTGGTAGATATCAGCACATCTGTCCTAGTAATAAGCGGATTATATCACACTGACTGTGATCTCCATAGGACATAAGTATCTCTCTGAGCAGTGGTATATATCAGCACATCTGTCCTAGTATTAAGCGGATTATATCACACTGGCTGTGATTCCCATAGGACATAAGTGTCACTCTGAGCAGTGGTAGATATCAGCACATCTGTCCTAGTAATAAGCGGATTATATCACACACTGACTGATTTCCATAGGACATAAGTGTCACTCTGAGCAGTGGTAGATATCAGCACATCTGTCCTAGTAATAAGATGATTATATCACACTGGCTGTGATTCCCATAGGACATAAGTGTCACTCTGAGCAGTGGTAGATATCAGCACATCTGTCCTAGTAATAAGCGGATTATATCACACACTGACTGTGATCTCCATAGGACATAAGTGTCACTCTGAGCAGTGGTATATATCAGTACATCTGTCCTAGTATTAAGCGGATTATATCACACTGGCTGTGATCTCCATAGGACATAAGTATCTCTCTGAGCAGTGGAAGATATCAGCACATCTGTCCTAGTAATAAGCTGATTATATCACACTGGCTGTGATTCCCATAGGACATAAGTATCACTCTGAGCAGTGGTAGATATCAGCACATCTGTCCTAGTAATAAGCGGATTATATCACACTGGCTGTGATTCCCATAGGACATAAGTATCACTCTGAGCAGTGGTAGATATCAGCACATCTGTCCTAGTAATAAGCTGATTATATCACACTGGCTGTGATTCCCATAGGACATAAGTATCTCTCTGAGCAGTGGTAGATATCAGCACATCTGTCCTAGTAATAAGCGGATTATATCACACTGGCTGTGATTCCCATAGGACATAAGTATCACTCTGAGCAGTGGTATATATCAGCACATCTGTCCTAGTAATAAGCGGATTATATCACACTGGCTGGGATTTCAGTGCAGGAACAGGAACTAAGGAGGGACTGTGGTCAGAGTACCAGCAATGAGTTGCAGATGAGAGGAACAGAAATAGCACTAATCAGGCGATTCAGGACGGGATGTGTAATAAATCCTTATGATATAAGTTTGCATTCTATCGTGGTTTTTGTGTCATTGATGTAAGAAGTTGATAAACTACAGAGAGCGCTGACAATCTACCTTCAAAGTTCAGCTAAAATCATTACCAGGGTGAGAAAGAGGGCGAGTACCGAGGGTGTGGGGTCACACATATGTATTATACTCTATATACAGCACTAGCAGAGTCTTACATCTCAGAGTAGGGGGTTTGGTAATAAGCCCCCCTCCCCTTCATGTTCTGTCCAGCGCTGTATCTACAGGAATTCTAAAGTGACGTTAAACAAAGAGGAATAATGAGAGCAGAAAGCCTGGCTAATGCATGTAGGCATGGGGAGGTTGGCGTGATTTCAGCGCTCGTCTCGGCGAAATGTCCAGAATCACTAATGAAATTTGTCTGAAAATTGCTGTAATCTATTTCCCGATGAAGTGGCTGAGATGCATTTTACACCAGCAAAAATACATAACAGAGTGATAAAAACATTCTGTAATAATAATACGTCTCTGATGAGATGGGAGAGAGAAAATGACATGCTTGGTAAATTCATCAGTCGGCTGGCAATCAGCGGGGGAAGGGAGGTGCCATGTGCCCCCCGTGCACACACAATCAGCGGGGGAGGGGAGGTGCCATGTGCCCCCCGTGCACACACAATCAGCGGGGGAGGGGAGGTGCCATGTGCCCCCCGTGCACACACAATCAGCGGGGGAGGGGAGGTGCCATGTGCCCCCCGTGCACACACAATCAGCGGGGGAGGGGAGGTGCCATGTGCCCCCCGTGCACACACAATCAGCGGGGGAGGGGAGGTGCCATGTGCCCCCCGTGCACACACAATCAGCGGGGGAGGGGAGGTGCCATGTGCCCCCCGTGCACACACAATCAGCGGGGGAGGGGAGGTGCCATGTGCCCCCCGTGCACACACAATCAGCGGGGGAAGGGAGGTGCCATGTGCCCCCCGTGCACACACAATCAGCGGGGGAGGGGAGGTGCCATGTGCCCCCCGTGCACACACAATCAGCGGGGGAGGGGAGGTGCCATGTGCCCCCCGTGCACACACAATCAGCGGGGGAAGGGAGGTGCCATGTGCCCTCCGTCCACACACAATCAGCGGGGTAGGGGAGGTGCCATGTGCCCCCCGTGCACACACAATCAGCGGGGGAGGGGAGGTGCCATGTGCCCCCCGTGCACACACAATCAGCGGGGGAAGGGAGGTGCCATGTGCCCCCCGTGCACACACAATCAGCGGGGGAGGGGAGGTGCCATGTGCCCCCCGTGCACACACAATCAGCGGGGGAAGGGAGGTGCCATGTGCCCCCCGTGCACACACAATCAGCGGGGGAAGGGAGGTGCCATGTGCCCCCCGTGCACACACAATCAGCGGGGGAAGGGAGGTGCCATGTGCCCCCCGTCCACACACAATCAGCGGGGGAAGGGAGGTGCCATGTGCCCCCCGTCCACACACAATCAGCGGGGGAGGGGAGGTGCCATGTGCCCCCCGTGCACACACAATCAGCGGGGGAGGGGAGGTGCCATGTGCCCCCCGTGCACACACAATCTGCGGGGGAGGGGAGGTGCCATGTGCCCCCCGTGCACACACAATCAGCGGGGTAGGGGAGGTGCCATGTGCCCCCCGTGCACACACAATCAGCGGGGGAGGGGAGGTGCCATGTGCCCCCCGTGCACACACAATCAGCGGGGGAAGGGAGGTGCCATGTGCCCCCCGTGCACACACAATCAGCGGGGGAGGGGAGGTGCCATGTGCCCCCCGTGCACACACAATCAGCGGGGGAGGGGAGGTGCCATGTGCCCAACCGTGCACACACAATCAGCGGGGGAGGGGAGGTGCCATGTGCCCCCCGTGCACACACAATCAGCGGGGGAAGGGAGGTGCCATGTGCCCCCCGTGCACACACAATCAGCGGGGTAGGGGAGGTGCCATGTGCCCCCCGTGCACACACAATCAGCGGGGGAAGGGAGGTGCCATGTGCCCCCCGTGCACACACAATCAGCGGGGGAGGGGAGGTGCCATGTGCCCCCCGTGCACACACAATCAGCAGGGGAAGGGAGGTGCCATGTGCCCCCCGTCCACATACAATCAGCGGGGTAAGGGAGGTGCCATGTGCCCCCCGTCCACACACAATCAGCGGGGGAAGGGAGGTGCCATGTGCCCCCCGTCCACACACAATCAGCGGGGGAAGGGAGGTGCCATGTGCCCCCCGTGCACACACAATCAGCGGGGGAAGGGAGGTGCCATGTGCCCCCCGTGCACACACAATCAGCGGGGGAGGGGAGGTGCCATGTTCCCCCCGTGCACACACAATCAGCGGGGGAGGGGAGGTGCCATGTGCCCCCCGTCCACATACAATCAGCGGGGGAAGGGTGGTGCAATGTGCCCCCCGTGCACACACAATCAGCGGGGGAGGGGAGGTGCCATGTGCCCCCCGTGCACACACAATCAGCGGGGGAGGGAAGGTGCCATGTGCCCCCCGTGCACACACAATCAGCGGGGGAAGGGAGGTGCCATGTGCCCCCCGTGCACACACAATCAGCGGGGGAAGGGTGGTGCCATGTGCCCCCCGTGCACACACAATCAGCGGGGGAGGGGAGGTGCCATGTGCCCCCTGTCCACACACAATCAGCGGGGGAAGGGAGGTGCCATGTGCCCCCCGTCCACATACAATCAGCGGGGGAAGGGAGGTGCCATGTGCCCCCCGTGCACACACAATCAGCGGGGGAGGGGAGGTGCCATGTGCCCCCCGTGCACATACAATCAGCGGGGGAGGGGAGGTGCCATTGTTTCCTTCTCTCCTCTGATCATTGAGAAGAATATAGTGACCGTGTCATTCAGCGGCTATTGCTGGCTCCGGCAGACTGCGCACAGAACAATGGCTGCAGGTCACAAGGTGAGGAATGGGTCTTATAAACGTCTGTTTGTCCCTTATACAGGGCAGTAATACACACCCCCCCTCCTGCCTGGCCACAGCTTATTATATGGAGATGGAAATCTTATCTTTATTTTATGTAACCAATACACAGAGGATTATACCAGAATGTTGTTTCCTCTCTAGAGTAAAAAGAATAAAAATGTCCATATCCAGCAATCATCTGATGTAATAGGGAAACCATTACTTTGGTAAATTTCCCTATGATCTGTGAGGTGAAAGAAGGACTGTTTGTGCTGCCACCAATCCAATCAGCGGGCAGGGCTAGTACCCCCCACCGATCCAATCAGCGGGCAGAGCTAGTACCCCCCACCGATCCAATCAGCGGGCAGAGCTAGTACCCCCCACCGATCCAATCAGCGGGCAGAGCTAGTACCCCCCACCGATCCAATCAGCGGGCAGAGCTAGTACCCCCCACCGATCCAATCAGCGGGCAGAGCTAGTACCCCCCACCGATCCAATCAGCGGGCAGAGCTAGTACCCCCCACCGATCCAATCAGCGGGCAGAGCTAGTACCCCCCACCGATCCAGCCCTGTAGAGCTGACTTGCCTCACGCTCAGCCCTGTAGAGCTGACTTGCCTCACGCTCAGCCCTGTAGAGCTGACTTGCCTCACGCTCAGCCCTGTAGAGCTGACTTGCCTCACGCTCAGCCCTGTAGAGCTGACTTGCCTCACGCTCAGCCCTGTAGAGCTGACTTGCCTCACGCTCAGCCCTGTAGAGCTGACTTGCCTCACGCTCAGCCCTGTAGAGCTGACTTGCCTCACGCTCAGCCCTGTAGAGCTGACTTGCCTCACGCTCAGCCCTGTAGAGCTGACTTGCCTCACGCTCAGCCCTGTAGAGCTGACTTGCCTCACGCTCAGCCCTGTAGAGCTGACTTGCCTCACGCTCAGCCCTGTAGAGCTGACTTGCCTCACGCTCAGCCCTGTAGAGCTGACTTGCCTCACGCTCAGCCCTGTAGAGCTGACTTGCCTCACGCTCAGCCCTGTAGAGCTGACTTGCCTCACGCTCAGCCCTGTAGAGCTGACTTGCCTCACGCTCAGCCCTGTAGAGCTGACTTGCCTCACGCTCAGCCCTGTAGAGCTGACTTGCCTCACGCTCAGCCCTGTAGAGCTGACTTGCCTCACGCTCAGCCCTGTAGAGCTGACTTGCCTCACGCTCAGCCCTGTAGAGCTGACTTGCCTCACGCTCAGCCCTGTAGAGCTGACTTGCCTCACGCTCAGCCCTGTAGAGCTGACTTGCCTCACGCTCAGCCCTGTAGAGCTGACTTGCCTCACGCTCAGCCCTGTAGAGCTGACTTGCCTCACGCTCAGCCCTGTAGAGCTGACTTGCCTCACGCTCAGCCCTGTAGAGCTGACTTGCCTCACGCTCAGCCCTGTAGAGCTGACTTGCCTCACGCTCAGCCCTGTAGAGCTGACTTACCTCACGCTCAGCCCTGTAGAGCTGACTTACCTCACGCTCAGCCCTGTAGAGCTGACTTACCTCACGCTCAGCCCTGTAGAGCTGACTTACCTCACGCTCAGCCCTGTAGAGCTGACTTACCTCACGCTCAGCCCTGTAGAGCTGACTTACCTCACGCTCAGCCCTGTAGAGCTGACTTACCTCACGCTCAGCCCTGTAGAGCTGACTTACCTTACGCTCAGCCCTATAGAGCTGACTTACCTTACGCTCAGCCCTATAGCCTTATGGGACAATAGGGAACCTGCTGCAATGAACAAATCTGATTTATTATTCAAGTCAAGCCTTGTTCTATTAAGCTGTGCTGCATATATTCTGATCAATCAGATTGGCTACTGGTTGGAGTAGTTCTATGAATGTTCTAATGCTCTGATTGGCTACAGGTTGGAGTAGTCCTATGAATGTTCTAATGCTCTGATTGGCTACTGGTTGGAGTAGTCCTATGAATGTTCTAATGCTCTGATTGGTTACAGGTTGGAGTGTTCCTATGAATGTTCTAATGCTCTGGCAACTGGTTGGAGTAGTCCTATGAATGTTCTAATGCTCTGATTGGTTACAGGTTGGAATAGTCCTATGAATGTTCTAATGCTCTGATTGGTTACAGGTTGGAGTAGTCCTATGAATGTTCTAATGCTCTGATTGGCTACTGCTTGGAGTAGTCCTATGAATGTTCTAATGCTCTGATTGGTTACAGGTTGGAATAGTCCTATGAATGTTCTAATGCTCTGATTGGTTACAGGTTGGAGTAGTCCTATGAATGTTCTAATGCTCTGATTGGCTACTGCTTGGAGTAGTCCTATGAATGTTCTAATGCTCTGATTGGTTACAGGTTGGAGTAGTCCTATGAATGTTCTAATGCTCTGATTGGTTACAGGTTGGAGTAGTCCTATGAATGTTCTAATGCTCTGATTGGTTACAGGTTGGAGTAGTCCTATGAATGTTCTAATGCTCTGATTGGCTACTGCTTGGAGTAGTCCTATGAATGTTCTAATGCTCTGATTGGTTACAGGTTGGAGTAGTCCTATGAATGTTCTAATGCTCTGATTGGCTACTGCTTGGAGTAGTCCTATGAATGTTCTAATGCTCTGATTGGTTACAGGTTGGAGTAGTCCTATGAATGTTCTAATGCTCTGATTGGTTACAGGTTGGAGTAGTCCTATGAATGTTCTAATGCTCTGATTGGCTACTGCTTGGAGTAGTCCTATGAATGTTCTAATGCTCTGATTGGTTACAGGTTGGAGTAGTCCTATGAATGTTCTAATGCTCTGATTGGTTACAGGTTGGAGTAGTCCTATGAATGTTCTAATGCTCTGATTGGTTACAGGTTGGAGTAGTCCTATGAATGTTCTAATGCTCTGATTGGTTACAGGTTGGAGTAGTCCTATGAATGTTCTAATGCTCTGATTGGATACAGGTTGGAGTAGTCCTATGAATGTTCTAATGCTCTGATTGGATACAGGTTGGAGTAGTCCTATGAATGTTCTAATGCTCTGATTGGCTACTGGTTGGTGTAGTGCCGTGTGTGTTCTGTCAAGTGCCATATTTCCATGCCCGGGCTTCCGGTGTGGCTGCTGCCTCTACTCTGCACCAGTGAGGGGCATGCACTGGCACTACCCCTGGCACTGTCAGAGGTAGAAAGATAACGAGTGAACAGGAACCTGCTTGTGAGAGCATGAACTCTAAGGGAGGGGCAGTCAGTGTGAGGGGGAAAAGGGCAGGTTAGGAGGTCTGGTAGGCTGTGATAATGGGCTTTGAGAGCCCATTTGATGCTATGGAGTTAGGAAAGTCTGATAGGAAGGAGTGAGCTCCAGTGGTGGGGAGCAGTGCAGGGGGGGGGATGTATTTTAGAAGCATTCCTCGTGCCGCTGGTAGAACGCTTTCTGCTTCACCGCAGATAGCACCAAGTAGGAGATGTATTAACATCTCATTGAGCGGAGCGGGGGAATGAAAACTCTCCTGGCCGGCTCCACTGAGCATGCGTGTGATGTAGCAAGCATCCAGATATGCCACATGCAGCCCTGGAGCTGGCAGGGACAGAGCTTTCCCCGCTGTGGTGTTAGCTGGCGCTGCCCTGTCAATTTTGATAGCTGCAGCTGACGGAACGCTCAGGCGAACCAACCGTTCATACATTGCCCAGGCTATCGGCGCTGCCATCTTGTAGATAGAAGCACCGATAATGACAGGGGCGCACTTACCACCCAGCCCCCCAGTAATACATGGGGAAGAAGCGGTATCACGCTCCGGCGTCTCATACATCTGCCCCACAGAAACCAGGAGGCAGTGATTAATGTAGGGAGTGGGAGGCTGAAGGGAGATGGTTAGTAGAGAGCTTTATACATGAGTGTGAGGAACTTGAATTGGACTCCTGGCTATAAATTTACTAAAGTGAGAGTTTCTAGAAGTGGAGATGTTGCCCATAGCAACCAATCACATTCCACTTTACATTCAACTACAGATGTGTCCTCATGCATATAGCCTCATTATATGTTAAACAGCCCTTCTAATCGTGCCATGCCGTGGCGTTTATCAGTAGCACTAAGCGTCTTTTGCCTTCAAATGCGTCATATTCACACAGTAATAAGAATGTTTAGCACAAGTAGCTTCTGCTGATCAAAATGATATGCAGCATGCCTATATTCTGTGTGTGACTGGGGGTGTATCTGCATGCCTATATTCTGTCTGTGTGACTGCGGGTGTATGTGCATGCCTATATTATGTGTGTGAGACTGGGGGTGTATCTGCATGCCTATATTCTGTGTGTGACACTGCGGGTGTATCTGCATGCCTATATTCTGTGTGTGACACTGCGGGTGTATATGCATGCCTATATTCTGTGTGTGTGACTGCGGGTGTATATGCATGCCTATATTCTGTGTGTGTGACTGCGGCTGTATCTGCATGCCTATATTGTGTGTGTGTGACTACGGCTGTATGTGCATGCCTATATTCTGTGTGTGACTGCGGGTGTATCTGCATGCCTATATTCTGTGTGTGTGACTGCGGGTGTATATGCATGCCTGTGTTCTGTGTGTGTGACTGCGGGTGTATCTGCATGCCTATATTCTGTGTGTGACTGGGGGTGTGTCTGCATGCCTATATTATGTGTGTGTGACTGCGGGTGTATCTCCATGCCTATATTATGTGTGTGTGACTGGGGGTGTATCTGCATGCCTATATTCTGTGTGAGACTGCGGGTGTATCTGCATGCCTATATTCTGTGTGTGTGACTGCGGGTGTATCTGCATGCCTATATTCTGTGTGTGTGACTGCGGGTGTATCTATGAAGTAATGCTAATGTACGCATCGGCAGCCTCTGGTGGGGCTAGGCATCGGCATTCTACGCTCGGTAGGTCCTTCATGGGCGGCTGCTCGCGGGGTTTCCTTAAACCAGCTTTGTAGAGCAGCCACTTGGTCAGGCACGCATAACTTCCTACGATTCTATCGTTTTGATACTTTTGCGGCCTCCGCTTCGGAGTTTGGTCGTGCGGTCTTGCAGAGCACTCGGCGCTCTCCCACCCGGGATGTGAGCTCTGCGACGTCCCCATTGTATTCAGGCTCCAGTGTCCCCTGGTGGATGAAGGAGAAAATAGGATTTTGGTACTTACCGATAAATCCCTTTCTCCGATTCCACAGGGGACACTGGACACCCATCCTGCGCTGTTCTGCCTGCATTATTACTGTTTTACAGGTTCAGACGCTAGTTTGCGTTTAATGTTGTCTGACTGACCTGTTCTTGTTTTCATGTATATGTGGTTTTCTTAGGCATATGTGATTAGTGTAGCTTTTCTGTCTCCTTCTCCTTACTTTCTAGCTCCCCTCGGGCACAGTTGTTTTTAGACTTACCTGGGTGGTATTTGGTGTATAGAGGGGGAGGAGCTAGCTACCAGTAGTTTTTTATTTAAAGGTGCCAGCTCCCGGTTAACACACTCCTATACCCCTTTGTACTGAGGCTCCAGTGTCCCCTGTGGAATTGGAGAAAGGGATTTATCGGTAAGTACCAAAATCCTATGTTCGGCTCTATTAGAGCCGGAAGGTCACCACTGACATCACGAGTGATGTCAGTGGGGCCGCCCACAAACGGCAGGCATTCCGTCGTGAACGCCTCCGTTTGGCAAGCCACCCCCCCGCCCCACCTACAGCTGCCCCTTTTGCAGTAAGCCCTGGAGCGAGATTTTTGTCTCGCTCCGAGGCTTGCGCCAACACCAAATCCAAATCCCATGGTGCTGTGGGAGGCACAAAGGGGGGTTGAATCCTCACAACTCCCTGGAGAAAAGTCTGTATATCCGGAAGCAATGCCAATTTCCTCTGAAAGAAAATGGATAACGCGGATACCTGTACTTTTAATGAACCCAGACGAAGGCCCACTGTGAGACCAGCCTGAAGAAAAAGAAGGAGATACCTTAAAGACTGAAGGAGGACAATTGCGTCTCTTACACCAAGCCACATATGTCTTCCATATGCGGTAGTAATGTTGAGAAGTGACTTCTTTCCTAGCCCGAATCATTGTGGGAATCACACTAGACGGAATACCCTTCTTTCTGAGGACGGCCCTTTCAATAGCCAGGCCGTCAAACGAAGCCGCCTTAAGTCGTGATAAACAAATGGGCCCTGACTAAGGAGGTTGTCCGGAAGAGGCAGTGGCCACGGCTCGTCTATTAACAGATTCTGTATCTGGGAGTACCACGCACGTCTGGGCCAATCTGGTGCTATCAGAAGCACCTTGATCCCTTCCCGCGGAAATGGAGGGAATAGGTAGATGTAATGAAACTTCTACGGAGCCGTCAGTGCGTCCACTGCAGCTGCCCGTGGGTCTCTTGTTCTGGAGTAGTAAACTGGTAGTTGGTGGTTTAACCTTGACGCCATAAGGTCGGCTTGAGGACAGCCCCACCTCAGAGTTAGTTGCTGGAACACCTGAGGATTGAGTAACCATTCCCCTGGATGAACGTCCTGCCGACTGAGGTAGTCAGCCTCCCAGGTTCCTACTCCTGGGATGAAGATCGCAGAAATCGCTACTGCGAATTCCTCTGCCCAAAGCAGAATCCTGGTTACCTCCCTCATGGCGGCTCTGCTTTTTGTGCCGCCCTGCCTGTTTATATACGCCACTGCAGTGGCGTTGTCTGACTGAACTCTGATTGCCTGCCCCTCCAGCAGTGGATGCGCCAGCTGGAGATCATAAAATACCGCTCTCAACTCTAGGAAGTTTATGGGCAATCTGGCTTCCTGCTGCGTCCAGTGCCCCTGAAAATGCTTTCCCAGAGTCACTGCTCCCCAGCCCCTCAGACTTGCTTCCGTGGTGAGGAGGGTCCAATCCCACACCGCAAACCTTTTCCCCGCCAGCAGGTGGGAAGGGTTCAGCCACCAAATGAGAGATGTTCGAGTCTGAGGCACCAGGAGAACTCTCTGATGGAGAAAGAGGTGGGATCCTGACCACTGGGAGAGGAGATCCAGTTGAAAAGGACAGGCGTGAAACCTTGCATACTGAATCGCCTCGAAGGCCGCTGCCATCTTCCCAAGAAGGCAGATACAGAGATGTACAGACACTCAGCGATGTTGTAAGACCAGGCGCATCATGTGCTGAATGGAGGCAGCTTTGTCTTGAGGCAGGAAAACTCTTTGCTGCACTGTGTCCAGTATCATTCCCAGGAATAGAAAACGCTATGTAGGGATCAGGGAGGACTTTTTGAAATTTAGTATCCAACCTTGTTGCAGGAGGATGCTCTGAGTTAAGCGAATGTCCCTTAACAGCCAAGCTTCCGAAGAGGCCTTTATCAATAGACCATCTAAGTATGGAACAATGAAGACCCCCTGACCATGCAGTAGGGCCATCATTTCCTCCATAACTTTTGTGAAGACTCTTGGAGCTGACGAAAGTCCGAAAGGTAGGGTCTGGAATTGAAAATGCGACTCTAGGACCACAAAACGAAGAAAGGTCTGATGGGGGGGCCAGATGGGGATGTGGAGATAAGCGTCCTTTATGTCTAAGGACACCAGAAACTCGTTCCTGTCGAGACCCGCTATAACGGATTGGAGAGATTCCATCTTGAATTTGAAAACTCGAAGATGAGGGTTTAAATCCTTGAGATTGAGTATGGGTCCCATGGAGCCGTCCGGCTTGGGCACCACAAACAGGCTGGAATAAAACCCTTGACCTCTCTGGTGGGTCGGAACATTCACTATTACCTGAGACAATAACAGTTTTTGTATTGCCCCTTGAATTTCTCCTCGTTTTTCTGCAACCAGAGGTAAACCGGTTTTGAAAAAACGAGAAGGAGGATGGACCCTGAAGTCCAATTTCAGGCAGTGAATAATGATGTCCCTGACCCAGGCGTCCTGGCAAGACTGGATCCAAATGTTGTTGAAACGTAAAAGGCGCGCCCCCAACCCTGGGATCCCCCAAATGAGAAGGAAGGATGTCATGCGGCAGGCTTGGCAGCTGCCTTGTCCTGCTGAGTGTTGGAGGCGGCTGATGCTGAAGCTCTACCTCGGCCTCTGGAACCTCTGGAGAAGGCCGGACCTCCTCTGGAACGCCCTCTAAATCTTCCAGAGGCACGAAAGGATCGAAAGGAGGGACCTGCCAAAGATCTCCTAGTAGGAGGAGGAGCTGCAGATGGTAGGTAAGTGGATTTCCCACCTGTAGCTTGTGAGATCCACTTATCTAACTCCGATCCGAAAAGTACCTCCCCAGTAAAGGGAAGGGCCTCTACCGCTCTCTTGGACTCTGCATCTGCCTGCCATTGACGCAGCCACAGAGCCCTTCTAGCAGATATAGCTAATGCTGAAGATCTGGCGGATAGATTACAAATGTCCTTAGACGCTTCTCCGAGGAAAGCAGCCGACTCTGCGATCTGTTCGGCTAACTGAATTAAGTCGTCAGTCTGCGTACCTGTCCTAATCCCCTCAGCCAGCTGCAGCGCCCAGACTTCAATGGCCTTATTCACCCAACAACTAACTAGTGCTGGACGCATCAAAACCCCTGCAACTGTATACAAGGATTTCAATGTGTGTTCCATCTTCCTATCCGAGGTTTCCTTTAGGGAAACCACGCCAGGCACCGGAAGCACCGTTTTTTTGGAAAGACGGGCTACTGACGGGTCCACTGCTGGAGGAGTTTCACATAATCTCCTACTGTCAGGTGGGAAAGGGTAATAAGACAGATATTTCTTAGAGATTTGAAATTTTTTGTTTGGGTGTTTCCATGCAGAAGAAAATCTCATCCAGCTCTTCTGATGCTGGAAAGGTAACAGACTGTTTAAATCTTTTACCGAAAATAGATGGTTTTTCAGTAAACTCTAAATCCTCTACATGTAACACCTGGCGTACTGCTGAAATTAAAGCATCCACGCCCTGAGATGCAGGTTCGGGGTCCTCAGGAATGTAAGTTTCCTCTTCCTGAACCTCGCCCTCCTCAGGGTCCTGCAACTCCTCATCTGACTCATCCCAGTGTAAGGGATTATGGATCAATCTCTTACCAAGGACCTGAGCAGGAGAAGAAGCAGCAGGTGGGGCCTGGGACATGGCTTTTGTAAGTCCCCCACAGATCTGGCCAGAGAGCGAGCCCAGTCTGGTTCAGCTGTTGTCTGTCTCAGCCTCTCCCTGTCCTTAGGAGCTGATTCCAGCTCTGATGACAGATTTGATATAACTGCAGCCAATTGATCAGACCACATAGGCTGGACTACAAGATCAGTATCCTGAGGTATAGACACATTTATCACACAGTAAGGAAGCATTAGATTGTCCCTGTGTGAATTTCTCACCACAAGTCTCGCATGTAAAAGACTTTGGTGCAGCTTTAGACCCCTTGGTAGACATGTCTCTAGTACAGACACCACACACACCCACCCACCCACAGAGAAAAGGACAGTAATGCAATATACAATCACACCACACACACACACTAATGCATTATACAATCACACCACACACACACACACTAATGCATTATACAATCACACCACACACACACACACACAGAGAAAAGGACAGTAATGCAATATACAATCACACCACACACACAGAGAAAAGGACAGTAATGCAATATACAATCACACCACACACACACACACACATGCATTATACAATCACACCACACAGACACACACACACACTAATGCATTATACAATCACACCACACACACACACAGAAAAGGACAGTAATGCAATATACAATCACACCACACACACACACACATGCATTATACAATCATTTGTAATTTGATGGACAAAACCCAATCTCAGTTTTTCCCATTTATTGATTGTGAATAACTGTGAAAAGTCAGCGACTACTTTCCCCTGTTCCTGATACGGAGAACACAATCTTAGCATGAGTTATTAAAGGCCTTGATGAAGGTCTGTACACAATGGGTTAATCCATGATGAGACATCCGGCACTCTACACAAGAGAGGGCTCCCCCCTGCACCCACGCCAGAGAGGGCTCCCCCCTGCACCCACGCCAGAGAGGGCTCCCCCCTGCACCTACGCCAGAGAGGGCTCCCCCCTGCACCCACGCCAGAGGGGGCTCCCCCCTGCACCCACGCCAGAGAGGGCTCCCCCCTGCACCCACGCCAGAGAGGGCTCCCCCCTGCACCTACGCCAGAGAGGGCTCCCCCCTGCACCCACGCCAGAGGGGGCTCCCCCCTGCACCCACGCCAGAGAGGGCTCCCCCCTGCACCCACGCCAGAGAGGGCTCCCCCCTGCACCCACGCCAGAGAGGGCTCCCCCCTGCACCCACGCCAGAGAGGGCTCCCCCCTGCACCCACGCCAGAGAGGGCTCCCCCCTGCACCCACGCCAGAGAGGGCTTCCCCTGCACCCGAGGGCTCCCCCTGCAGGGAGGGCTGATTCGCACATTAAGATCAGCATTGCTGCAGGGGAGCTGAACCTGTGCAATGTTATTAAATGATCATTCCCCAGCTGATAGCAAACACTCATTATTCCCATGGGGCCGTTACGCAGCGCCTGCATCTTGCAGCCAGGAGATCGTGGTGACCTCGGCGGCGGGGAAGGGGGGTTGGTGTGCAAAATGGAAAACCCTCCATTGAATCCCAGTGTGTTCAGCTGTGCAGCAGGCAGTAACAGAGACTATTGCTGGCTGCAGCATTAACATGATTTCAATTTTCTAGTGTCAAATACTAGTTGAAAAAAAAGATTTAAAATTCAACTTTACTGCAGCGCTGATAGGAAAACGTACGGGGCAGAAAGACTAGGCACTGCCTTATATAGTGACAGCAGGGAATGGGGCCAGCTTTTCACGCATACTTCACTGAAATATCCCGCGCCCAGCATCACTTCGATTGGGAAGCCGGGCGGCGGTCTTCCAGCATCTGGTTAATGACAGGCGTCTAGATTTAGACGCCTGTCATTAGCACCACGCAAGATTAGAACGTCTGGAAGCCAGCGGTTCGGAATTTAGACCGTCGACTTCCAGACTACATCCCATCAAAATGTCTACTCAATAATGTTGGCTGTCATGTCAATAATGTCATGTCGATATTGTCACAATGTCAACAACCAAAAGGTTGACATGGACATGAGGTCGTAAGTCAATATGTCAAAAGTTAATACATGACCATAAATGGTTTAAGTTAAGAAATAAAATCTGTCGGGTCTCCCCCTCAATTCCATAACCAGCTCCTGGCCTCTGTGACTGGGCCGGCTTTGGAAATCGGAGCAAAATACATTGGGGGTTTTCCCTTATTTTCCAATAACCAGCAACGAGCTGAATCTGGTGAGGGGCTTACACTATAACAGGCAGACACACAGCATGGGGTCCTCCAGCTATAACATTACCCAGCCCCAGGCTGAACCGGATGGGGGGCTTACACTATAACAGGCAGACACACAGCATGGGGTCCTCCAGCTATAACATTACCCAGCCCCAGGCTGAACCGGATGGGGGGCTTACACTATAACAGGCAGACACACAGCATGGGGTCCTCCAGCTATAACATTACCCAGCCCCAGGCTGAACCGGATGGGGGGCTTACACTAACAGGCAGACACACAGCATGGGGTCCTCCAGCTATAACATTACCCAGCCCCAGGCTGAACCGGATGGGGGGCTTACACTATAACAGGCAGACACACAGCATGGGGTCCTCCAGCTATAACATTACCCAGCCCCAGGCTGAACCGGATGGGGGGCTTACACTATAACAGGCAGACACACAGCATGGGGTCCTCCAGCTATAAGATTACCCAGCCCCAGGCTGAACCGGATGGGGGGCTTACACTATAACAGGCAGACACACAGCATGGGGTCCTCCAGCTATAACATTACCCAGCCCCAGGCTGAACCGGATGGGGGGCTTACACTATAACAGGCAGACACACAGCATGGGGTCCTCCAGCTATAACATTACCCAGCCCCAGGCTGAACCGGATGGGGGGCTTACACTATAACAGGCAGACACACAGCATGGGGTCCTCCAGCTATAACATTACCCAGCCCCAGGCTGAACCGGATGGGGGGCTTACACTATAACAGGCAGACACACAGCATGGGGTCCTCCAGCTATAACATTACCCAGCCCCAGGCTGAACCGGATGGGGGGCTTACACTATAACAGGCAGACACACAGCATGGGGTCCTCCAGCTATAACATTACCCAGCCCCAGGCTGAACCGGATGGGGGGCTTACACTATAACAGGCAGACACACAGCATGGGGTCCTCCAGCTATAACATTACCCAGCCCCAGGCTGAACCGGATGGGGGGCTTACACTATAACAGGCAGACACACAGCATGGGGTCCTCCAGCTATAACATTACCCAGCCCCAGGCTGAACCGGATGGGGGGCTTACACTATAACAGGCAGACACACAGCATGGGGTCCTCCAGCTATAACATTACCCAGCCCCAGGCTGAACCGGATGGGGGGCTTACACTATAACAGGGAGACACACAGCATGGGGTCCTCCAGCTATAACATTGCCCAGCCCCAGGCTGAACCGGATGGGGGGCTTACACTATAACGGAGACACACAGCATGGGGTCATCCAGCTATAACATTACCCAGCCCCAGGCTGAACCGGATGGGGGGCTTACACTATAACGGAGACACACAGCATGGGGTCCTCCAGCTATAACATTACCCAGCCCCAGGCTGAACCGGATGGGGGGCTTACACTATAACGGAGACACACAGCATGGGGTCCTCCAGCTATAACATTACCCAGCCCTGGGCTGTACCGGATGGGGTCTTACATTATAACAGAGACATACAGCATGGGGTCCTCCAGCCGTAAAACTACCCAGCCTCAAGCTGGAATCCTTTGGAAAGTGAGGACCCCACAAATGAAACGGGGTCTCCCCCCTCACGGGTAACAACCAGCCTTGGGCTGAAGGTTCAGGTCAATTACCCGCCCTTCTGGGTGGTGGGTAATGATGCTTATATAGTTAATATTGTTCTGTTCAGGCTGCCTACAAGTCCCAGCCAGCCTGCCTAGGCATGATGGCACTTGTACAACTACAAGAGCAAGCATGCCTGTATATTAAGGACGGGAGATGCACATGTAAAGAAAATCTAAAAATAAAAACATGACACGGACACCGAATGTTATAATATTTAAACACTCACTCCCCCCACGCAGCCCTCATTTTCCACTTTATTAATCACAAAATACAGTAACAAGGTTCTCTGCATTCCATGCAACATCCGGGGAGCCTGGCAAAATAACAAAACTGTGCACGGTTTTCTATAGAGTGCCCGGGGCATGACGTGCTCAGGAAATCAGCGCTTTCTATGTAGGGAATGACGCTCTCTCAGGAAATCAGCGCTTTCTATGTAGGGAATAACGCTCTCTCAGGAAATCAGCGCTTTCTATGTAGGGAATGACGCGCTCTGAGGAAATCAGCTCTTTCTATGTAGGGAATGACGCGCTCTGAGGAAATCAGCTCTTTCTATGTAGGGAATGACGCGCTCTCAGGAAATCAGCGCTTTCTATGTAGGGAATGACGCTCTCAGGAAATCAGGGCTTTCTATGCAGCGAATGACGCTCTCTCAGGAAATCAGCGCTTTCTATGTAGGGAATGACGCTCTCAGGAAATCAGCGCTTTCTATATAGGGAATGACGCTCTCAGGAAATCAGCGCTTTCTATGTAGGGAATGATGCTCTCAGGAAATCAGCGCTTTCTATGTAGGGAATGACAAGCTCTCAGGAAATCAGCGCTTTCTATGTAGGGAATGATGCTCTCAGGAAATCAGCGCTTTCTATGTAGCGAATGATGCTCTCAGGAAATCAGCGCTTTCTATATAGGGAATGATGCGCTCTCAGGAAATCAGCGCTTTCTATGTAGGGAATGATGCTCTCTCAGGAAATCAGTGCTTTCTATGTAGGGAATGACGCGCTTTCTATGTAGGGAATGACGCGCTCTCAGGAAATCAGCTCTTTCTATGTAGGGAATGACGCGCTCTCAGGAAATCAGCGCTTTCTATGTAGGGAATGACGCTCTCAGGAAATCAGGGCTTTCTATGCAGCGAATGACGCTCTCTCAGGAAATCAGCGCTTTCTATGTAGGGAATGACGCTCTCAGGAAATCAGCGCTTTCTATATAGGGAATGACGCTCTCAGGAAATCAGCGCTTTCTATGTAGGGAATGATGCTCTCAGGAAATCAGCGCTTTCTATGTAGGGAATGACGCTCTCAGGAAATCAGCGCTTTCTATATAGGGAATGACGCTCTCAGGAAATCAGCGCTTTCTATGTAGGGAATGATGCTCTCAGGAAATCAGCGCTTTCTATGTAGGGAATGACGCGCTCTCAGGAAATCAGCGCTTTCTATGTAGGGAATGACAAGCTCTCAGGAAATCAGCGCTATCTATGTAGGGAATGACGCGCTCTCAGGAAATCAGCGCTTTCTATGTAGGGAATGACGCGCTCTCAGGAAATTAGCGCTTTCTATGTAGCGCATGATGCTCTCAGGAAATCAGCGCTTTCTACGTAGTGAATGACGCGCTCAGGAAATCAGCGCTTTCTATGTAGGGAATGACGCGCTCTCAGGAAATCAGCGCTTCCGCCTCGGCGTGAACGTTTACAGTCCATAGTTTTGTTATTTTGCTAAAATCCAAGGATGTTACATGTAATGAAGAGGACCTTATTGCTGTATTTTGTGAGTATTTAAATGGAGTCAGAGGGCTGTATCAGAGAGTGTTAATGTCTGGGCATGCTGGCACTTGTGGTTCAACAAGTACCATCATGCTGGGGCTGGTTTGCTGGGACTTATAGGCAGCCTGTAAAGAACAATATTATAAACTATAGCATTACCATTACCCCTACAACCAACGCCCAGGGGTGCGGGGAAGAGACCTGGGTGTCTCAGCCCGATGCTGGTTGGCCCTTGAGGGCCCTACTTTACAAGGGATTCCAGCTCTGGGTTGACCAGTTTGGGGCTGGTTAACATTATGGCTGGGGGACTCCACACTGTGTATATCCCTACGTTATACCACCAGCTGGTTCAGCCCGCTGCTGGTTATTGGAGAATAGGAGGAACACCAAGCCCAATACCAGCCAAGGCTGAGCTCCGGGCTAGCTATGGACAGGGCCCCGGTACAGCAACTTCCCAGGGCCCCCCCAGGAGGGGTGTGGCCACAGCATGTTAGGGACAGGGCTGCACCTCTTTGGTGTCTAGCATGTGAGAAGGACCCACAGGAGCATGACATGGCTACCAGCAGCTGGGACATAAGTATTCACTATGAGAATCATAGTCCACTTACACAGATTTGCAGCGTCAGAGGAGCGCTTGGCTCTTCCCGTCATAGAGACAGTCCCACTCACTGTCTGTCACATACTGTAGGCTGCCCGCGGTCCCCTCCCTCCCTCCCTTTCAATATCAACCCCGCCCACCACTCGGAGCCAGGAACTGATACTGAGAGCCTCGCGACATGATGACGTCATCTCGCGAGAGCACCAGCTCCGCAGCGGCATTCTGAGTGATAGGGCACAGTCTGTGTGACCCTGTGACAGACACATACAGGGCCGGATTAAGGTCTGCGGGGGCCCCAGGACAACAAACTTGTGGGGGCCCCTATAAACACATAATATATATACACAGGCAAGATTAAATAAAAAAAAAAGTGATGTGCTGTGGGCAGCCTGGGCCCCCTGCCATGCCCGGGCTCGGGTAATCTGTACCCGCTCCCCCCCCCCCCTCTTGGCACCCCTGGCTATGGATTTGGAGGGGACCCCACACCAATTATATTCTTTAAATTAGCTATTTATGGTCATAGAAACATTCAGAATATAGGCATGTCTATATTAGTCTACATTGTGACTGTCAAAATTTTGGTGTCGACCTTATGGTTTGTCTATATTCTAAATGTCAACATTTTTACTGGGTCTACATTTCAATCTGTCAATGTAGACAATTAATACATAAATGTCCATGTCACATGATGTCCCTGTCGACATACTGATTGTCGACCTTTTGGTTGCAAATATATTGTACCAGTCGACATTGCGGTGTCTACATTGTGACTGTCTGAGTAATGTACTGGAGCCGTTCTATACACAATAAACACAGCACAGGATCATTGCAGAGAGATATTAGTGCATGGCCCTGGCACAAGCACAGCATAATCCTCCTATCATTCACTCAGCAATTCCTCAGCGCTTTCTCCTTTTCACCTTTGACGCCAACGCCTCTGCGCTCTCCCTGCACGTCTTCTCAATCTCCAGGTTGTTCTGCATGAAACTGACCTCCTCGATGACCATGTGAGAAACTAAGGGCAGGAGAAAGGACATCATAAGACCCCTAAACAGTCTTTGCAGTTTATGTAACATTTCTGTAACAGAGCAAATGAAGGACAGAGATCTCGACTAGAAATGTACAGAAACGTCGTCAATGATTGTATGGTGTGATAGAAGTGAGGACCTGAGGATTGTATGGTGAGATAGAAGTGAGGGCCTGAGGATTGTATGGTGTGATAGAAGTGAGGACCTGAGGATTGTATGGTGTGATAGAAGTGAGGACCTGAGGATTGTATGGTGTGATAGAAGTGAGGGCCTGAGGATTGTATGGTGTGATAGAAGTGAGGGCCTGAGGATTGTATGGTGAGATAGAAGTGAGGGCCTGAGGATTGTATGGTGTGATAGAAGTGAGGACCTGAGGATTGTATGGTGTGATAGAAGTACATGAGGGCCTGAGGATTGTATGGTGTGATAGAAGTGAGGACCTGAGGATTGTATGGTGTGATAGAAGTGAGGGCCTGAGGATTGTATGGTGAGATAGAAGTGAGGACCTGAGGATTGTATGGTGTGACAGAAGTGAGGGCCTGAGGATTGTATGGTGTGATAGAAGTGAGGGCCTAAGGATTGTATGGTGTGATAGAAGTACATGAGGGCCTGAGGATTGTATGGTGAGATAGAAGTGAGGACCTGAGGATTGTATGGTGTGACAGAAGTGAGGGCCTGAGGATTGTATGGTGTGATAGAAGTGAGGGCCTGAGGATTGTATGGTGTGATAGAAGTGAGGGCCTGAGGATTGTATGGTGTGATAGAAGTGAGGGCCTGAGGATTGTATGGTGTGATAGAAGTGAGGGCCTGAGGATTGTATGGTGTGATAGAAGTACATGAGGACCTGAGGATTGTATGGTGTGATAGAAGTACATGAGGACCTGAGGATTGTATGGTGTGATAGAAGTACATGAGGGCCTGAGGATTGTATGGTGTGACAGAAGTGAGGGCCTGAGGATTGTATGGTGTGACAGAAGTGAGGGCCTGAGGATTGTATGGTGTGATAGAAGTGAGGGCCTGAGGATTGTATGGTGTGATAGAAGTACATGAGGGCCTGAGGATTGTATGGTGTGATAGAAGTACATGAGGGCCTGAGGATTGTATGGTGTGATAGAAGTACATGAGGACCTGAGGATTGTATGGTGTGATAGAAGTGAGGGCCTGAGGATTGTATGGTGTGATAGAAGTACATGAGGGCCTGAGGATTGTATGGTGTGATAGAAGTACATGAGGACCTGAGGATTGTATGGTGTGATAGAAGTGAGGGCCTGAGGATTGTATGGTGTGATAGAAGTACATGAGGGCCTGAGGATTGTATGGTGTGATAGAAGTGAGGACCTGAGGATTGTATGGTGTGATAGAAGTACATGAGGGCCTGAGGATTGTATGGTGTGATAGAAGTGAGGGCCTGAGGATTGTATGGTGTGATAGAAGTGAGGGCCTGAGGATTGTATGGTGTGATAGAAGTGAGGGCCTGAGGATTGTATGGTGTGATAGAAGAACATGAGGGCCTGAGGATTGTATGGTGTGATAGAAGTACATGAGGGCCTGAGGATTGTATGGTGTGATAGAAGTACATGAGGGCCTGAGGATTGTATGGTGTGATAGAAGTACATGAGGGCCTGAGGATTGTATGGTGTGATAGAAGTACATGAGGGCCTGAGGATTGTACATCTGTGACATCTGCATGCTATGATTCCTCAGCGCAGGACTCCTGCTTACAGAGGTTCTGTGTAATAGAAATCCTGCCCTAGGACGCCTACATCTGCCTGTATCCTGTGACCACCAGATGAATGGGACACAGTACTCCGTCCTCTGGCTGTTCTGCATTGTGCCCAGCGTCTCCAAGCCTCTGCCAGCTACTCACCACAGACTGCTCCACAGTGAGGGACCAGTGGGCAACAGCCGACACTACCCAGGAAGTGATGCGGTTATAGGTGCCAGCAGCAGCTGGCGAGGTACATCTAGCGGCTACAGAGATCTGTAACCAACCACACAACCCAAATGAAATCCATTTACGTTAATTAACTGGCGACAGGAGCCTCTGCACAATAAAGCAAGTGCTGTACAGAGGGGTCTATGCCTGGCCATTGAAATGCATATTGTGGTGGCAAAATCATACAAACAACAATATAACCTTGACATTTATTTACCCGACAAATAATGACGTTCAGCAAACGCTGGCCAAGCTAGAACCACTTAACTAATTAGCGGTTACGCTGCGGGAGAAACACACAAACCAACGCTGTTATTAGAAGAGGTGTCACATCTGAGGAGCATCTAATTATAACCTGATGAGCGCAATACTCGCATTATCTACATTATCGCTGCATCCCATCACAGGCTCCGAGCGGCTGATCGCACCCACTGTGCCAAACTACCACTCAATGGCTCTGCCGCCCCCAGCAATCTCCTCGCTGGCCCCCTCCCTCCATAAATGACACGTTAAGTGTAATTACTGGTAGACATTGTAAATAAACAGCAATAGAAATGAAAATGGCACCAAGTGCATAAGACGCAGCCTGGCACAAGGGAGAGGCGGTCGTAATTGAGAGTTCCTTTCACCACTCAAGATCATTTCAAGCGCATTTCTTAAAGGAGTGATTATAACTGTGGGGACGCGGCGTAATGGTATGAGCTGCGGTGACAGAGCGCGGAATTAAATTGTGTCTGCTGTTGTGCGGAGTCTTGATGAGAGTACAGATGCTTTAGTGGTCTCATCATTATAACAGACGTCCATGTTGTCATCAGCCTTTCCGCCTCCAATTGAAAAGAAATGATTGTCTGGTGAAGACCCCCGGATCCCCCCTCCTATCTCAGGGGCTGAATAGAAGCAATTTTCAGAAAGCTGTGATAATCAGCCAATAGGCAGCTGCGCGAGGCACAAACATGGCCCCATTAATCCGGAGTCACGTACAATGTCTCCTTCTATCCAGAGACAATTAGGAGCCGCTACCAGGCCAGGTTCAGTCACATACACAAAGCCGTGTGCGCTCCTAATCCAGAGAATTGCCTTGTACAGCGTGTGCCTGAAAACAGGGACTAATATTCCCTTCAAATCCCAACATATTCCAGGCATAGTAACAGTGTCACTGTGGTGGTACACAGACTACGCACATACACAGTTACCTGTACACGCAGGGGGCAGAATGAGAAATGCCCGTCAGCGCCCATCACATAATTACTTACACAATAACCCAACGAACACTCCATGGCCCAACTGTATGAAGTCAGCACGTAAATGTCGCCTTCTGGAGCCACACAGTATCGCCGCGTCGGAGTGTACGCATTATAGGTCATGTCCCCACACGGCATGCAGCGACACAAATGTAAGGATGTGACATGTAGGCAGTTCCATACAGAAGAATACCAACATGGTTATCAGAAATAGGGGCTTATATACCAAGATAATGCCAACATGTAATTTATAGAAATAAGGATAATACCAACATATCAATCATACATAGATAGGAAGCTAATATACAAGGATAATATCAAACATATGCTAATATACAAGGATAATACCAACATATCAATCATACATAGATAGGAAGCTAACATACAAGGATAATACCAACAAATGCTAATATACAAGGATAATACTAACATATCAATCATACATAGATAGGGAGCTAATATACAAGGATAATACTAACATATGCAAATATACAAGGATAATACCAACATATCAATTATAGAATAGGGAGAAAATATACAAGGATAATTGCAACATATCAATCATACATAGATAGCGAGCTAACATACAAGGATAACACCAACATATGCTAATATACAAGGATAATTGCAACATATCAATCATACATAAATAGGGAGCTAATATACAAGGATAATACTAACATATGCAAATATACAAGGATAATACCAACATATGCTAATATACAAGGATAATACCAACATATCAATCATAGAATAGGGAGAAAATATACAAGGATAATACCAACATATCAATCATACATAGATAGGAAGCTAACATACAAGGATAATACCAACATATCAATCATACATAGATAGGAAGCTAACATACAAGGATAATACCAACATATGCAAATATACAAGGATAATACCAACATGTAATTTATAGAAATAAGGATAATACCAACATATCAATCATACATAAATAGGAAGCTAACATACAAGGATAATACCAACATATCAATCATACATAAATAGGAAGCTAACATACAAGGATAATACCAACATATGCAAATATACAAGGATAATACCAACATATCAATCATACATAAATAGGAAGCTAACATACAAGGATAATACCAACATATCAATCATACATAAATAGGAAGCTAACATACAAGGATAATACCAACATATGCAAATATACAAGGATAATACCAACATATCAATCATACATAAATAGGAAGCTAATATACAAGGACAATACCAACATATCAATCATAGATATAGGGAGCTAATATACAAGGACAATACCAACATATCAATCATAGATATAGGGAGCTAATATACGAGGATAATACCAACTTATCAATCAGATATAGGGAGCTAATATACAAGGATAATACCAACATATCAATCATAGATATAGGGAGCTAATATACAAGGATAATATCTACATCTCAATCATAGATATAGGAAGCTAATATACGAGGATCATACCAACATCTCAATCATAGATATAGGGAGCTAATATACAAGGATCATACCTACATTTCAATCATAGATATAGGGAGCTAATATACAAGGACAATACCAACATTTCAATCATAGATATAGGGAGCTAATATACAAGGATAATACCAACATATCAATCATAGATATAGGGAGCTAATATACGAGGATCATACCTACATCTCAATCATACATATAGGGAGCTAATATACGAGGATAATACCTACATCTCAAATTATAGATATAGGGAGCTAATATACAAGGATAATACCAACATTTCAATCATAGATATAGGGAGCTAATATACGAGGATCATACCAACATCTCAATCATAGATATAGGGAGCTAATATACAAGGATAATACCAACATCTCAATCATAGATATAGGGAGCTAATATACGAGGATCATACCAACATCTCAATCATAGATATAGGGAGCTAATATATGAGGATCATACCAACATCTCAATCATAGATATAGGGAGCTAATATACAAGGATAATACCTACATCTCAATCATAGATATAGGGAGCTAATATACGAGGATAATACCAACATCTCAATCATAGATATAGGGAGCTAATATACAAGGATAATACCAACATATCAATCAGAGATATAGGGAGCTAATATACAAGGATAATACCAACATATCAATCATAGATATAGGGAACTAATATACAAGGATCATACCTACATCTCAATCATACATATAGGGAGCTAATACACGAGGATAATACCTACATCTCAATCATAGATATAGGGAGCTAATATACGAGGATAATACCAACATCTCAATCATAGATATAGGGAGCTAATATACGAGGATAATACCAACATCTCAATCATAGATATAGGGAGCTAATATACAAGGATAATACCAACATATCAATCATAGATATAGGGAGCTAATATACGAGGATCATACCAACATCTCAATCATAGATATAGGGAGCAAATATACAAGGATAATACCAACATATCAATCATAAATATAGGGAGCTAATATACAAGGATAATACCAACATATCAATCATAGATATAGGGAGCTAATATACAAGGATAATACCTACATCTCAATCATAGATATAGGGAGCTAATATACGAGGATAATACCAACATTTCAATCATAGATATAGGGAGCTACTGACAGGTTTTGCCGACTCTCCTCCACCATTCGGCGCCGTTGCTTGTGTTTACGCTCCCATGGGCTGCTGGGGCAGTCTAGGACCACACGAGGTCGGCACTCTGCGCCCTTCTCAGGACAGAGCCGGGGGACAAGCTCCCTGACGTCATCCAGATGTCCCACAAGACATTTCCAATGTGGAGTAGTAAACTTTCTGTTTGTTATACATGTTCTCATATACAGGCCTCAGGCTGAGCTGTCCTATAGGTATTGTATTATGTGATTCTGATGTTTGCGGTCGCTGCCCTTCATGTTCCCTCCTGGGCTTTACCAATGTGCTATTAGTTGTTCTATTTGCACCTATATTTTGTGCGTCCCTCACAGACCCACATTGTCCCCTCCCTCACAGACCCACCCCTGTACCTTCTCATTGTCCTCTCCTTCACACACCCACATTGTCCTCTCCTTCACAGACCCACCCCTGTACCTTCTCATTGTCCTCTCCTTCACACACCCACATTGTCCTCTCCTTCACAGACCCACCCCTGTACCTTCTCATTGTCCTCTCCCTCACACCCCCACATTGTCCTCTCCCTCACAGACCCACCCCTGTACCTTCTCATTGTCCTCTCCCTCACACACCCACCCCTGTACCTTCTCATTGTCCTCTCCCTCACACACCCACATTGTCCCCTCCCTCACAGACCCACCCCTGTACCTTCTCATTGTCCTCTCCCTCACACACCCACATTGTCCCCTCCCTCACAGACCCACCCCTGTACCTTCTCATTGTCGCCTCCCTCTCAGACCCACCTCTGTACCTTCACATTGTCCCCTCCCTCACAGACCCACCCCTGTACCTTCACATTGTCCTCTCCCTCACACCCACGTTGTCCTCTCCCTCACACACCCACCTCTGTACCTTCACATCGTCCCCTCCCTCTCAGACCCACCCCTGTATCTTCATTGTCCCCTCCCTCTCAGACCAACATTGTCCCCTCCCTCACAGACCCACCCCTGTACCTTCACATTGTCCCCTCCCTCTCAGACCCACCTCTGTACCTTCACATTGTCCCCTCCCTCACAGACCCACCCCTGTACCTTCACATTGTCCCCTCCCTCTCAGACCCACCCCTGTACCTTCACATTGTCCCCTCCCTCTCAGACCCACCTCTGTACCTTCACATTGTCCCCTCCCTCACAGACCCACCCCTGTACCTTCACATTGTCCTCTCCCTCACACACCCACGTCTGTACCTTCACATCGTCCCCTCCCTCTCAGACCCACATTGTCCCCTCCCTCACAGACCCACCCCTGTACCTTCTCATTGTCCCCTCCCTCTCAGACCCACATTGTCCCCTCCCTCACAGACCCACCCCTGTACCTTCACATTGTCCCCTCCCTCTCAGACCCACCTCTGTACCTTCACATTGTCCCCTCCCTCACAGACCCACCCCTGTACCTTCACATTGTCCCCCTACCTCACACACCCACCTCTGTACCTTCTCATTGTCCTCTCCCTCACAGACCAACCCATTTACCTTCACAATGTCCACTCCCTCTCAGACCCACCTCTGTAGCTTCACATTGACCTCTCCCTCAGACCCACCCCGGTACCTTCACATTGTCCCCTCCCTCACAGACACACACCCCATTACCTTCTCATTGTCCTCTCCCCCACACACCCACATTGTCCTCTCCCTCACAGAACCACCTCTGTACCTTCACATTGTCCCCTCCCTCACACACCCACCTCTGTACCTTCACATCGTCACCTCCCTCTCAGACCCACCCCTGTACCTTCTCATTGTCCCCTCCCTCTCAGACCCACATTGTCCCCTCCCTCACAGACCCACCCCTGTACCTTCACATTGTCCCCTCCCTCTCAGACCCACCTCTGTACCTTCACATTGTCCCCTCCCTCACAGACCCACCCCTGTACCTTCACATTGTCCCCTACCTCACACACCCACACTGTCCCCTCCCTCACAGACCCACCCCTGTACCTTCTCATTGTCCTCTCCCTCACACACCCACACTGTCCCCTCCCTCACAGACCCACCCCTGTACCTTCTCATTGTCCTCTCCCTCACACACCCACCCCTGTACCTTCACATTGTCCCCTCCCTCACAGACCCACCCCTGTACCTTCTCATTGTCCTCTCCCCCACACACCCACATTTTCCCCTCCCTCACAGACCCACCCCTGTACCTTCTCATTGTCCTCTCCCTCACACACCCACCCCTGTACCTTCACATCGTCCTCTCCCTCACAGACCAACCCATTTACCTTCACAATGTCCACTCCCTCTCAGACCCACCTCTGTAGCTTCACATTGACCTCTCCCTCAGACCCACCCCGGTACCTTCACATTGTCCCCTCCCTCACAGACCCACCCATGTTCCTTCTCATTGTCCCCTCCCTCTCAGACCCACCTCTGTACCTTCACATTGTCCCCTCCATCACAGACCCACCCCTGTACCTTCACATTGTCCTCTCCCTCACAACCCACATTGTCCCCTCCCTCACAGATCCACCCCTGTACCTTCACATCGTCCTCTCCCTCACACACCCCCACCCCTGTACCTTCACATCGTCCCCTCCCTCACACACCCACCCCTCTCCCTCATTGTGGGGAAGTGACCAGGGGTAGACTGAGGTAATGTAATGCTCTCCCCTAGACTGCCTCTCCATTCTTACACGTTACATATGTTTTCGGATTAGCTCATATACACTACTAGCTGAAGTACCCGGTGTTGCAGGGGTTTAAATCTTCAAGTTATTAAGTTCGGCATCCCAGAACAATATACACCCCTCATCCAAATCTATCCAGAGGCAGGATCAGAACAGGCTCCCCGGGTCAAAGTTCTGTCCAGAATACACCAACGGGAGGTCCGACCCTATCCCCCTAACCCCTGGCCACAATCCAACTGGACCGCCTCGCGTTGGTTTCATCCCAATCGGTGCAGGGGTGTCCGAATGCATAATCGTACAGACAAACAGCCCAACGAATTTTATATACAAAATATATACTTACATTCTGCGTGTGCCTGATGGCACGAGATCCCCGATATACTGTACGCACAGGAACATGCACCGCCCACCTACACGTTCCCCATTCTATGTTCTAACTATTATTTCCCAGGTCTAATGAAAGGTTATAATGTGCTTTTCACTCAGAGGTGTTGTCAGTGCCCCTCCTATTGTAACCCTAGAGGGGTAGATGCCCACTGCCCTCCCTTACCTTTCCTATACCCTCTTTCCTTCAGCCCGTTCCTCTCCCACCCACCACTTCACTGGTTGTCCTTTATACCCATTACTCTACCTTTCCAGCAAGTTGGGGGCTGACATCCCCATGGTGAGATCAGATCCATATTGCTCACAATATCGGTCACTATATTAAACTTAAGGGTCTCAATTCTCCGCAGAAAAATCACCCTAAACACTTCCCATTGCGTTCTCTCTGCTCCTACAATGGCGCAGATATACTAATACGTGTTCATCACGCCACCTGCACGGAAGCGGTTTGTCATTCTATTATCATCACAAGATCATCTAACGCTGGCAAATTTATATGCCCCAACATAGCCCAACATCAGTTTTTCGCCTCATTGTTTGACTCCTTACAGAAGACGCAGTTGAGCCATCTCCTAATAGGTGGTGATTTCAATACTAATCTACTACCTCAGTACATTGCACCTCTGCATAGTATCACAAGCATATTAAGTAGTCTGGCCTATTCAATACCTACACCAAAAGACTATACTTAGGGTTACTTGGGACATGTTCTAGGGTTATAATACTGCCCCCTCCTTTTTCCTTGCATTCATTTGACTCCACAATTGGAGCCAATGTTTGCTCTGATCACTCGGTAGTCACGTCCTAGTTTCATCTCTTGGAATCACCGGCCTCCTGAAAACTAAAGAAAACTTGTAAATATCCCCTTGTTTCACAACATAATGGAAGTAGCTGGTTATTCAAGTTTCCTCCTGTAGCCCAATGGTGACACAAGTCTGCTGTATAATTTCCTATGCACAAATACTGCAACAATGAATGTCAGAATGCACGGACACGGCTCACTGTATAGTAAACTACTCGCGGGCCGTGACACTATTTTCTTGTACAATACAGAGAGATCACTTAGTTGGCTTCGCCAGCGCTGTTATGAAAACAGTAATTAGGAGACTCTATGCTGGCCCAGATGCTAGCGGCTATACATTATATATATATATATATATATATATATATATATATACGCACACATATATACACACATATATACACACACACACATATATACACACACATATATACACACACACACACACACATATATACAGTGTCCCAACTCCACTGACTTACTCATCACTAACCAGAACTAATTCTCTTCCTGAGTCCACCCTCGTGTCATCTGTTCCACCTCGATCCAACAAAGGGGCCTAGTTACTAAGCTGTGTTAGGAAATAAAGTGAACGGTGATAAGGTACCAGCCAATCAGCTCCCAACTGTCATTTTTCAAACACAGCCTGTGACATGACAGTTAGGAGCGGATTGGCTGGCACCTTATCACCGTTCACTTTATCTCCTAACACAGCTTAGTACATAGACCCCTGAGTCTCCTCATCACACTAGGTTTATGATGCCTTCAAATCCCAAAAACCAGTGAAAGCTCCTGGCCCAGAGGGCTACTCCTATATCAGTGTTATTGTAGCCCTGGTTAGGGACTGGAGCAACTACAGCTCTAATAAAAAATATATATGTGACAAACCCTGAGGCTGATAGGTTCTTTATATCTACATATTTCATGTTATGCACTTTCCTGAGGTAAAATGTAACTATATTGTTTGTGGAGATGACTTGTGTATAAATGAATGTACATTTATATAACTTGTATGTATAATATATTAATACCCTACTGAGGTAAAATTGTGCCCCAGTGTGTGGGATACACATGCCCTGTGGTGGAGGGGCGGAGTGATAAAAGTTGGAGTGATTTGGCTTCTGTTAGGGAAAGAGGTTCCTGTTTCGACAGAGGTATAAAAGAGCTGTCACTGCCCGCCCCCGTGTCCTGTTTGACAGCGGAGCTATGGATGGGCTGCCTGGCGCAGGGGGTGGAGACGGAGAGGGAGCTTGTCACAGCAGGAGCTGTGAAGCTGATGGGGAGCAGAGTTACTCAGTGTCTGCTCTTAGACACAGCACAGATGACAGGAGGCCGGTGCTGCTGTGTGGTGGCTGCTCTGCCTGATATCACAGCGTCAGTCACAGAGCAGGGAGTGATAGGGAGACACCGCACAGACGACAGGAGGCCGATGCTGCTGCTGCTGTGGCTGCTCTGCCTGATATCACAGTGTCAGTCACAGAGCAGGGAGTGATAGGGAGACACCGCACAGATGACAGGAGGCCGGTGCTGCTGCTGTGGCTGCTCTGCCTGATATCACAGTGTCAGTCACAGAGCAGGGAGTGATAGGGAGACACCGCACAGATGACAGGAGGCCGGTGCTGCTGCTGTGGCTGCTCTGCCTGATATCACAGTGTCAGTCACAGAGCAGGGAGTGATAGGGAGACACAGCACAGATGACAGGAGGCCGGTGCTGCTGTGTGGTGGCTGCTCTGCCTGATATCACAGAGTCAGTCACAGAGCAGGGAGTGATAGGGAGACACCGCACAGATGACAGGAGGCCGGTGCTGCTGCTGTGGTGGCTGTTCTGCCTGATATCACAGTGTCAGTCACAGAGCAGGGAGTGATAGGGAGACACAGCACAGATGACAGGAGGCCGATGCTGCTGCTGTGTGGTGGCTGCTCTGCCTGATATCACAGCGTCAGTCACAGAGCAGGGAGTGATAGGGAGACACAGCACAGATGACAGGAGGCCGGTGCTGCTGTGTGGTGGCTGCTCTGCCTGATATCACAGTGTCAGTCACAGAGCAGGGAGTGATAGGGAGACACAGCACAGATGACAGGAGGCCGGTGCTGCTGTGTGGTGGCTGCTCTGCCTGATATCACAGCGTCAGTCACAGAGCAGGGAGTGATAGGGAGACACCGCACAGATGACAGGAGGCCGGTGCTGCTGCTGCTGTGGCTGCTCTGCCTGATATCACAGCGTCAGTCACAGAGCAGGGAGTGATAGGGAGACACAGCACAGATGACAGGAGGCCGGTGCTGCTGCTGTGGCTGCTCTGCCTGATATCACAGCGTCAGTCACAGAGCAGGGAGTGATAGGGAGACACAGCACAGATGACAGGAGGCCGATGCTGCTGCTGCTGATGTGGCTGCTCTGCCTGATATCACAGCGTCAGTCACAGAGCAGGGAGTGATAGGGAGACACAGCACCGATGACAGGAGGCCGGTGCTGCTGCTGTGGCTGCTCTGCCTGATATCACAGAGTCAGTCACAGAGCAGGGAGTGATAGGGAGACACAGCACAGATGACAGGAGGCCGGTGCTGCTGTGTGGTGGCTGCTCTGCCTGATATCACAGTGTCAGTCACAGAGCAGGGAGTGATAGGGAGACACAGCACCGATGACAGGAGGCCGGTGCTGCTGCTGTGGCTGCTCTGCCTGATATCACAGAGTCAGTCACAGAGCAGGGAGTGATAGGGAGACACAGCACAGATGACAGGAGGCCTGTGCTGCTGTGTGGTGGCTGCTCTGCCTGATATCACAGTGTCAGTCACAGAGCAGGGAGTGATAGGGAGACACAGCACCGATGACAGGAGGCCGGTGCTGCTGCTGTGGCTGCTCTGCCTGATATCACAGTGTCAGTCACAGAGCAGGGAGTGATAGGGAGACACCGCACAGATGACAGGAGGCCGGTGCTGCTGTGTGGCTGCTCTGCCTGATATCACAGTGTCAGTCACAGAGCAGGGAGTGATAGGGAGACACCGCACAGATGACAGGAGGCCGGTGCTGCTGCTGCTGTGGCTGCTCTGCCTGATATCAGTGTGTCGGCACAGTGGTGAGCACTGCTAAAGTAAAACTCTTAATAACACCATACCAAGTACTGAGGACTATATATCAGTATATCTGGGTTACAGTTAATTGATAAAGCTCAGGGTGTAGTTATAATCATACTGCCAATGCCGTACTGTGGACAATGAGGGATCTTCATATATAACCAATGGACTATAAAGTAGCCAATATTACATAAAAACTGGTACTGACAGACATTGTTGCAAGGTATGCAGTTAAATAGGGACTTATGGCACGTACACATGGGACGATTAAAATGCACGATACGAACGATAACGATATCGTCCAGGTTACTATCGGGACCGTTCACGGGTGGTTGGTGGGTTGGTGGTGTGCTGTGTGATCTATATCATTCATCCAGCACTTCAGGATGGTGCAGGACGGTCAGTCAGCGATAGCGTTATCACACCGCGTGTACACACCATTACACATAGATGATGTAAGCTGCAGTGTCACCCAGTACTCCGGGATGGTGCAGGACGGTCAGTCAGCGATAGCGTTATCACACAGTGTGTACGCACCTTTACACATAGATGCTGTAAGCTGCAGTGTCACCCAGTACTCCGGGATGGTGCAGGACGGTCAGTCAGCGATAGCGTTATCACACCGTGTGTACACCCCATTACACATAGATGCTGTAAGCTGCAGTGTCACCCAGTACTCCGGGATGGTGCAGGACGGTCAGTCAGCGATAGCGTTATCACACCGTGTGTACGCACCATTACACATAGATGCTGTAAGCTGCAGTGTCACCCAGTACTCCGGGATGGTGCAGGACGGTCAGTCAGCGATAGCGTTATCACACCGTGTGTACGCACCATTACACATAGATGCTGTAAGCCGCAGTGTCACCCAGTACTCCGGGATGGAGCAGGACGGTCAGTCAGCGATAGCGTTATCACACCGTGTGTACACCCCATTACACATAGATGCTGTAAGCCGCAGTGTCACCCAGCCGCAGTGTCACCCAGCCGCAGTGTCACCCAGCCGCAGTGTCACCCAGCCGCAGTGTCACCCAGCCGCAGTGTCACCCAGCCGCAGTGTCACCCAGCCGCAGTGTCACCCAGCCGGCAGGGAAAGTGCTAAGAAGTGAGAAGATCTGAGCCTTAGGGAGCAACACAGTCACCATTATACACAGAGAAATAACAGTATAACTGGTCAGATTGCTCAGCTATATATTTATGGACTTTGGAAAGTTACGTTTAGTGGAGAGGATAATACTAAAGGTAGATGAAGAATAATCTACTTACCTAACCAATGAGATACAACAGGACTTTCAGCATGGGCATAGACACTAAGGTTTAATATGTACATTCATTGTGGTCATCGGTGCATAGTATTGTTCTTTTGTTCAATTATAACATAAATGCATATATACTGTATGTACAAACAGTGCATGCTATAGTCTGACGTGTACCTGACAGTTATGTTGCCATTGCTAAAGAAAATGTGAATATAAAAACTTTGGAATTATATGTAAAGTGTATTATTTGCCTACAGGACTCTAGATCACTTGAAGAATCTCTGGGAAAGAAGAACGAGTTTACCTCATTGTTACACTGTAATATCCTGTGTCATAGTACATGGGTGCCATAGCTCCCTAATAAAAACATAGACGTTCGTTATAACCTGTGGGTTTTCCCCAAGTAGGCCCATAATGACTATTAATACTTGGGTGGAGGCACTGACATAGAACAGTACACCACTTACCGGGAGGTTAAAGGTAGGTAAATATTAGACAGGGTTAGTAACCTGGTAACGCTTTATAGAGGGTAAAAGGGGGGTTACATCATATTATAAAACTTTCTAAGCGACCCCCCGTAACTCATGACAAATGTTTAACAACATCCTTGATGGTGATTTATCCACCCTGACACCACCAAAGTAATCCCTGTTATTATTAAATCGGGGAAAGATTCCTCCTATTATACCAACTACCTCCTATTTCATTGCTCAGGCTGAGGGCCTGATTCAGAGCCGGACGCTCTGACAAGAGCGCTCGCTCTGAATCAGGGCCGTCCCTCCTACCTAAATTTGGAGCGGCCTCCTGGCCGCTCGTATAGCTGTGGGTGACCACCCACAGCTTATGCAAGCGGCCAAAATGATGGTCGCGATGGTCAAGACCATCGCGACCATCGGGATTGCGACGAGACCCTGCGGTAGGGTCTCGCTGCCGCAAGCCCAGGAGTGCTTTTGGCTCTATCAGAGCCGAGAGCACTCCCACTGATATCACTAGTGAGGTCAGTGGGGCCGGCCCCAGACGGTAGGCGTTCCCATGGGAACGCCTCCGTCTGGGCAGCAACGCCCCCTGCACTCCCACCAAAGGGGGCGTGCTGTCACTCACCATCGACAGCACGCCCCCTTTGGTGCGAGACCCATAGCGACGGCTGGCCGTCGCTATGCGGGTCTCGCGAATGCGCAGGACGGAGCTCCCTCCGTCATGCGCACTAGGGCACCATCGACCCGCTTGCGAGCGCTCAGCGCTCGCGAGCGGGTCTGAATCAGGCCCTGAATCCCCTTCTCCCCAGTCTAACACACTCCGGTCAGGTGGCCTTTGTTCCATACACTATAGACTTCATTAATCATGTTATTAGTAAATACGTGCCCTCGTTGGCGCTTGCTCTGGATGCGGAGAAGGTCATCGAGAGGGTGCCATGGCCCTTTATGGTTGAAGCATTGACTAACTATGGCTTCAGAGGTAAATGTATCCCTAAAGCTTCTAAAACAGGCAACTGCTGGTAATGCCCATAGCAACCAATCAGATTAGATCTATCATTGTCTAGAATGCAACACACTAATGATAGCTACAATCCTATTGGTTGCTATGGGCAACACCTCCATTTGTCTGCTTTAGAAGCTTTAGTAAATCTACCCCACAGTGTCTGATACTTTTGGCGTGTTTAAAGGTACTTGAAAAGGATGTTCCCTCTCACCTCTTATATTCGCAATAGTCATTGAACCACAGACCTCTAGAATCCGCGCAATCCCGGGATTAACATTGGTACCTTATTAAATTAGGGGTAGGGGGCTGGGGAAGCACTTCTGCACTAGGTTTAGGTTTAATAAAAATATATATACTTGTGTAATGGCCCCAATTAGACAATTTGTGGTACATATGAAATCATTCTATGGGGGTCCTGCCAGGGACAATAGGTAGGAGTTTACAAAAAAGAGAAGAAAAGGGCATTGTCTCTTTGTTGATAATTATATATAAAAAAATATAACTTTTATTAAATAAATTATTAATAATTTATTTAATAAAAGTTATATTTTATATAGAATTATCCTCTATGTGCGCCAACAAAGAGACAATGCCCTTTTCTTCTCTTTTTGTAAACATTGGTACCTCCCAATATAAATTATCCCTCTTTATGGATCCTGCTTTTCCTAACTAAACCCCTAAGTTCTCTGCCCAATCTGTTTAATGAACTGTCCAAATTAGTGGCTTTCCTGGAGATACAGGGCCTAATTCAGACCCGCTCGTGAACGCTGAGCGCTCGCAAGCGAGTCGATGTTGGCCCAATGCGCATGCGCACGAGGGAGCCGGATCCGTCTTGCGCATGCGCGAGACCCGGATAGCGCCGGCCAAGCCGTCGCTATGGGTCTCGCTACAAAGGGGGTGTGCTGTCGATGGTGAGTGACAGCACGCCCCCTTTGGTGGGCGTGGCTGGGAGCGTGGTTGGCCAGACGGAGGCGTTCAGCTGGGAACGCCTACCGTCTGGGGCCGGCCCCACTGACAACACTAGTGATGTCAGTGGGAGTGCTTTCGGCTCTGATAGAGCCAAAAGCACTCCAGGGCTTGCGGCAGACGAGACCCTACCACAAGGGTCTTGTCGCAAGCCCGATGGTCGCGATGGTCTTGACCATCGCGACCATCTTTTTGGCCGCTCGCTATAGCTGTGGGTGGTCACCCACAGCTATACGAGCGGCCAGGAGGCCGCTGTAAAATTCAGAGGGACGGTCCTGATTCAGGCCCTCATTCAGAGCCGTACGCTCTGAGCAGAGCGCACGCTCTGAATGAGGGCCGGGCTCCATTTTCATGGAGCGTCCTCCTGGACGCTCGTATAGCTGTGGGTCACCACCCACAGGCTATACGAGCGTGCATTGTGATGGTCGCGATGGTCGAGACCATCGCGACCATCGAATTTGCGAGCCGGAGCTGGCGGTTGAGGTTTTCAACCGCAAGCTCCGGAGTGATTTTGGCTCTATCAGAGCCAAAATCACTCCCACTGACATCACTAGTGATGTCAGTGGGCCGGCTTCTGACGGGAGGCGTTCCCGTGGGAACGCCCCCGTCAGGGAGGCACGCCCCCGGCACGCCCACCAAAGGGGGCGTGCTGTCAATCAACATTGACAGCACGCCCCCTTTGATCGGACACAACGAGCGAAGGACTTTCCTTCGCTCGTCGCATCTGGCGCATGCGCACGACGGAGCTCCCTCCGTCGTGCGCATGCTCAGTCCATAACATCGACCCACTTGCGAGCGGACAGCCGCTCGCGAGTGGGTCTGAATCAGGCCCTCAGAGCGAGCGCTCTGTCATAGCGTCCAGCTCTGAATCAGGGCCACTGTCAGTAACAGTAAATCCGAGGCTTTACCTCTCCAACTTCCACCAACCCTGAAAAAGCTACTCGATTTGAATTTCAACCTTCAGTGGTGATCACACTCCTTGAAATATCTTGGGGCCAACTATATCACCTTATTCAAAAAGATTAAAGACCTAGCCTAGTGGCACAAGCATTACATTGGTCAGATCAATACTAAAAACATGAACATCCTCCAGAAAGTAATATATCTATTCCAGATGTGCCCTGTCGCAATGCCAGTTGTGCCCCATCACAATGCCAGTTGTGCCCCATCACAATGCCAGTTTACACCCTTCAATCTCTCTGTGGCTGTGTTATCTTCAATGGCTCAAATCAGTGTATTCTACAAAAAACTCTCTTGATCTTGCTCAACTTGGAGCCTTGGTCTCCCTTATTACATAGATACTATAACGCCTGTGAGTAATGAAATAACCCGCTGGGATTCCTGACCTCACACAAAGAGATGGGTGGATTTAGAAAGTAAACATAGACTTAGTCTTCATTCTAGCACCCTGCACTCAGCTGATACAACAAACTACTAAAATACAGGCGATAGTGTGCTAGAAGCACCAGAGCAGAGAACACCACTCCAGGCAGGAAAGATGAACTTCACAGGTTGTGATAGGTGCAAGGTGCTAGAATGATCACTACAGACCCACAACAGTTTCTCTACTCCTGACTTTGGCCCTCACACTCTCGAATTGGGATACCATAAATAGGTCACTTCATCTTTCTGAGTACCCTTCACCTTTAACACCCCTATGGAATCACCCTCACTTTCATCTGGGACATCCCATGTCTATGTCATCTACTTGGTGTAATGTTGGCATTACCAGTTTCTACCATATAATTGGGGAATTTGTGACCCCCTCATTTACAGAGTTCTACGAGTAATCCCACATTCCACAGGAACATTATACAAATGCTTCTGAGTCAACACTTTGTTCACTTCTCCCTTCTCCCAAGACCCCCTCAACGCCCTTCATCTCTGGAATGGTATTGTGTCCATCATCTTACTGGTCTGTTTCTTGGTTGTACCATTCCATTCTGGCTCCACAATCACCGCCCCAGGTATGTACATGAACTGGCCTGAGAGTCTGACTTCAGTTTCTCCCTCAAACCCAAGAACTGTCCATAATCAGAGAAAACATTTCTAAATGTACCATTAGTGTCTTGATTAATGTAAATTCTTACAAGTATACATTATTAGGTAGTATTTAGTGCAGGGGCATTTACACTGTATGTATCCCAACACCTCTAATTTATGTTGGAAACACTGCGGAAAACTTGGTTCTTTCGATCACATATAGCGGACATGCCCAAAACTTTACTCTTTCTGGAAAACTACCATTGATAAGATCTCCACATTACTAGATCTAGCCACTGCTTTGTCCCTGATTAACCCATTTCTCTATGCTCCAGTGTGTCAACTCAGGCCAACAAACTGATACTTCACATCTATTGTACTGCGAAATGCCAAAGAACACACATTTGGAAACGATCTGATGTATCAACACATCGAACCCAAATTGGTCCATCTCCAAAATGGAGTATTTTACTAGTCTGCAAAGCAATTATGTAAACAAATATCAGGCCATCTGGGACACACAGCACAATGTTACCCCTCCAAGCTACATGTAGTCAGTTATTTCATAGCTCGTCTCTGACCCCGTGCCTGGTTGTCCCCTGGCTCACTCGAGATACTCTTCCCATCCATCTCCTACAACTACTCTTTACCTAATCTCCTACTTAATTTCTGTTGGCTCTCACGTGTCTCTTTTCCCTATTATTTCCTACCTTCTACCCCCCACCTACACATTTTTATTTTTTACATAAAATAATATAATCTCAGCCATCATGGAATCTCCCTTCCCTCCTATTTGTGCACACCCCGCCTAACAATCCACTGGCCATAACACTCGCTCAGAGGCATGATTATCAGCTACCATAGTTATACTGTTTTGGTCTATCAGTGCGCTAATGTTATTGTTTCTCACAGAACGGACTATAGTGGATCTTCATGGACCCAATGGCAGCCCGACAGGGCAACATGAGAGCCCTACACTGGCCCGCAGGTACAACAGACGGGCCCTACACTGGCCCGCAGGTACAACAGACGGGCCCTACACTGGCCCGCAGGTACAACCGACTGGCCCTACACTGGCCCGCAGGTACAACTGAAAGGGCCCAATACTGGCCTACCAGTACAACTGTCATACAGTACAAATGGCCAAATACTGGCCCTACCAAGAGAATAGGCGGGTCCAATAATGGCCCTAAATTCACAACAACAGCTCAAATATGCCAGTACTGGCACTATCAGTACAACAGGGGCTCACAATACTAGTCCCACCAACCCAACAGGCTCAATACTGGTCTACTGGTGCCACAGGTGGAAAGAGAACAGAGGCCAGGAGGGAGCACAATCTCTACTAATATTATCAAAAAACAGCTGCTAATTACCCAAGACGACAGTATTATATACACCTGTAAAACAGCCCAGGATTGGAAAGGAATGTTGGCGAATTGTACCAAATACCAATCCCTGCAACATCAGCATAAAAGCATCATCCAACTAATTTCCAAATTGTTCACAATGAAGACTTATAAAAATGACGTGTACGTTTTCAGTCATTCCCGACAACAAGTGATCTCAAAATCAATAAATCAATATTTATTTCTACCAATAACACAAACTTAATAAACTGGAACTGAACGTCACATGCAACTACGCCTACACTTGGACATATTTTATTACGGGAGTGTATTGCTAGGTTTACCCTGTATCTTTTGGTATGTACGGTGCTGTGAAAAATTGTGGTGCCTTATAAATAATTGCTTATAATTATAATAATCTTATTTGACCTATCAGCATACACAGAAAGGACACTTTCTACTGCACTATGTCTTTGAAATTATTTAAAACTATCAATTACAGTAGATTCAGTATATGCAAGTAACGATTATGCCGAATTATCAGAGTGCTGGCCACCCAATTCCACAGGCGCTAAGCGTTCAAGGCAAACATCATAGAATACAAACAGATGGAAAGTGCCGTAATCATCAGATTCCCATTAGTATCCAAACTTGGGTCTAGACAATCACCTGATATCTCCAGACAAAGATCACACCTTAATAGATGTGAGTCTACTCCTGGAGCACTGCCGTTCACCTTCAGTTTATATTCTCTCTCTCTCCAACCAATGCCCCCCTCCATCTCTCTCTAACCAATACCTCCCTCCATCTCTCTCCAACCAATGCCCCCCTCCATCCCTCTCCAACCAATGCCCCCCTCCATCTCTATCCAACCAATGCCCCCCTCCATCTCTATCCAACCAATGCCCCCCTCCATCTCTCTTCACCCACTCTCTCTCTCTCTCCAACCAAAGCCCCCCTCCATCTCTCTCCAACCAATACCCCCCTCCATCTCTCTCCAACCAATGCCCCCCTCCATCTCTCTCCAACCAATGCCCCCCTCCATCTCTCTCCAACCAATGTGCCCCTCCATCTCTCTTCACCCACTCTCTCTCTCCAACCAATGACCCCCTCCATCTCTCTCCAACCAATGCCCCCCTCCATCTCTCTCCAACCAATGCCCCCATCCATCTCTCTCCAACCAATGCCCCCCTCCATCTCTCTTCACCCACTCTCTCTCTCCAACCAATGCCCCCCTCCATCTCTCTTCACCCACTCTCTCTCTCCAACCAATGCCCCCTCCATCTCTCTCCAACCAATGCCCCCTCCATCTCTCTCCAACCAATGTCCCCCTTCCATCTCTCTCCAACCAATGCCCCCCCTCCATCTCTCTCCAACCAATGCCCCCCTTCCATCTCTCTCCAACCAATGCCCCCCCTCCATCTCTCTCCAACCAATGCCCCCCTCCATCGCTCTTCACCCACTCTCTCTCTCCAACCAATGCCCCCTCCATCTCTCTCCAACCAATGCCCCCTCCATCTCTCTCCAACCAATGCCCCCCCTCCATCTCTCTCCAACCAATGCCCCCCCTCCATCTCTCTCCAACCAATGCCCCCCTTCCATCTCTCTCCAACCAATGCCCCCCCTCCATCTCTCTCCAACCAATGCCCCCCTCCATCTCTCTTCACCCACTCTCTCTCTCCAACCAATGCCCCCTCCATCTCTCTCCAACCAATGCCCCCTCCATCTCTCTCCAACCAATGCCCCCCTTCCATCTCTCTCCAACCAATGCCCCCCTTACATCTCTCTCCAACCAATGCCCCCCTTCCATCTCTCTCCAACCAATGCCCCCCTTCCATCTCTCTCCAACCAATGCCCCCCCTCCATCTCTCTCCAACCAATGCCCCCCCTCCATCTCTCTCCAACCAATGCCCCCCTTCCATCTCTCTCCAACCAATGCCCCCCCTCCATCTCTCTCCAACCAATGCCCCCCCTCCATCTCTCTCCAACCAATGCCCCCCCTCCATCTCTCTCCAACCAATGCCCCCCTCCATCTCTCTCCAACCAATGCCCCCCTCCATCTCTCTCCAACCAATGCCCCCCTCCATCTCTCACCACCCACTCTCTCTCAAATATCCCCCCCATCTCTCTCCACCCACTCTCTCTCTAACCAATACCTCCCTCCATCTCTCTCTAACCAATACCTCCCTCCATCTCTCTCCAACCAAAACCCCCTCCATCTCTCTCCAACCAAAACCCCCTCCATCTCTCTCCAACCAAAACCCCCTCCATCTCTCTTCACCCACTCTCTCGCCAACCAATACCCCCCTCCATCTCTCTCCACCCACTCTCTCTCTAACCAATACCTCCCTCCGTCTCTCTCCAACCAAAACCCCCTCCATCTCTCTCCACCCACTCTCTCTCCAACCAATGCCCCCCTCCATCTCTCTCTAACCAATACCTCCCTCCATCTCTCTCCACCCACTCTCTCTCTAACCAATACCTCCCTCCGTCTCTCTCCAACCAAAACCCCCTCCATCTCTCTCCACCCACTCTCTCTCCAACCAATGCCCCCCTCCATCTCTCTCTAACCAATACCCCCCTCCATCTCTCTCCACCCACTCTCTCTCTAACCAATGCCCCCCCTCCATCTCTCTCCAACCAATGCCCCCCCTCCATCTCTCTCCAACCAATGCCCCCCCTCCATCTCTCTCCAACCAATGCCCCCCCTCCATCTCTCTCCAACCAATGCCCCCTCCATCTCTGACCACTTATACTCTCTCACTCCTCTCTCCAACTAATAGCTCCGTTCTTTTCTCCCCACCTGTCCTCCTCCCTCCCCCACTCTCTATCACCATCCCTCACTCTATGCTGTGCATCACTGACACAGGGGGGAGGGTGAGAGGTCAGACCAATGTGATGCCCTCTTTTCTCAGCGGTTTATGATATAGACATTTATAGAGATTAACAATTTCTCGCTTTGCAGAAAGACTGGAAAATGCCATTAGGCCGCACAGAGACCACGCAGTACCGTGCGCGGGAAATCAGGGTGCTTAATAATCACAAACATGGGAAGAAATAATCAGCACAACATTAGACATGGAAGAGCCAGAACCTACTTTTACTGAATTCTTCCAACTTCCTGACGGCCTCATCGCGCTGCTGTCTGACCTTGTCGTACTATCGGGTAACAGAGAGAAAACAGAATAAATGTGAAAGTGGAAAAGCAGTACAATAATGCAGCACATGATGGGTGAGGTGGGGCCAGGGACAGCACATGATGGGAGAGGTGGGGCCAGGGACAGCACATGATGGGAGAGGTGGGGCCAGGGACAGCACATGATGGGAGAGGTGGGGCCAGGGACAGCACATGATGGGAGAGGTGGGGCCAGGGACAGCACATGATGGGAGAGGTGGGGCCAGGGACAGCACATGATGGGAGAGGTGGGGCCAGGGACAGCACATGATGGGTGAGGTGGGGCCAGGGACAGCACATGATGGGTGAGGTGGGGCCAGGGACAGCACATGATGGGTGAGGTGGGGCCAGGGACAGCACATGATGGGTGAGGTGGGGCCAGGGACAGCACATGATGGGTGAGGTGGGGCCAGGGACAGCACATGATGGGTGAGGTGGGGCCAGGGACAGCACATGATGGGTGAGGTGGGGCCAGGGACAGCACATGATGGGTGAGGTGGGGCCAGGGACAGCACATGATGGGTGAGGTGGGGCCAGGGACAGCACATGATGGGTGAGGTGGGGCCAGGGACAGCACATGATGGGTGAGGTGGGGCCAGGGACAGCACATGATGGGTGAGGTGGGGCCAGGGACAGCACATGATGGGTGAGGTGGGGCCAGGGACAGCACATGATGGGTGAGGTGGGGCCAGGGACAGCACATGATGGGTGAGGTGGGGCCAGGGACAGCACATGATGGGTGAGGTGGGGCCAGGGACAGCACATGATGGGTGAGGTGGGGCCAGGGACAGCACATGATGGGTGAGGTGGGGCCAGGGACAGCACATGATGGGTGAGGTGGGGCCAGGGACAGCACATGATGGGTGAGGTGGGGCCAGGGACAGCACATGATGGGTGAGGTGGGGCCAGGGACAGCACATGATGGGTGAGGTGGGGCCAGGGACAGCACATGATGGGTGAGGTGGGGCCAGGGACAGCACATGATGGGTGAGGTGGGGCCAGGGACAGCACATGATGGGTGAGGTGGGGCCAGGGACAGCACATGATGGGTGAGGTGGGGCCAGGGACAGCACATGATGGGTGAGGTGGGGCCAGGGACAGCACACGATGGGTGAGGTGGGGCCAGGGACAGCACACGATGGGTGAGGTGGGGTCAGGGACAGCACACGGGTGAGGTGGGATCAGGGACAGCACACGGGTGAGGTGGGGTTAGGGACAGCACATGGGTGAGGTGGGGTCAGGGACAGCACATGACTAAGCTAGAAAAGTTACTCATAAGGAAACGCGTTGGTACAGTAAGGGACCCAGCAACGGTGACTGTAATCTATCATGGAGACACCTCTGAGCTAACGTATCCGCTAACAGCGCTGAGGACGGAGCAGAGTGATCACCGCTGACTCTAGGAGCCGGTATCTCGGTCAGCACGTCGGCTATAGCTGCACTCACTCTGCACAGATCACTCAGCAGGGAAAGGTTCTCACTTCTTAAGGGGGGTATCCACTAGACGATAAAGTTGAACGATTGAACGATAATGATAAAATCGTTCGATAATCGTTTGAACATCGTTTGCAAATCGTGCAGTAATTGTTTCCAACGATGTACGATGCGCGCTCCCGCTGGTCGTTTGATCGTCTCCTCCATCAACTGAACATGCAGGTCAATTTCACTTGATTGCTTACAAATAGTTTACACATCGTTCACGCTGAACGATCAAACGATGAACCACTGTCTGCCCACTATAGCTGAAAGCTCTCAATCACAGATTAAAACAACATAGTTTATTGTTAGATCTTTTGCAAATTGTTCAGAGTGGAAGATCATATTTCAAGGGAAACTTCAAGGGAAAATCGTTAAGAGGTTGGACAGGGATAAAATCGTCTAGTGGATGCCCCCCATTACTGTGCCGGAACCCGGGAGGTTAATCACTACATTCATATGAAAGGGGCTAGAAACATCTTTTACGTGCGCATTTTATGTGTCCTGTTAACTGATTACACCCTGCAGAACCGATTTTATTCTATTATATATATTTTTATTCCTATTTTTTGCTAATAATATTTGCTATTATTTTAGGTCTATTTATTGTATTTATTACACTTAATTTATAGCGCTTTCTGGTACGACACATAATTTAAGAAAATGTACTTTGTTTAGTAAAGCTGCTTTTATTACAAATGACTGTAGAAGAGCTTCACCACATTCCATCAGTACCTGGGTGTTATTGATTTAATGATTTCCACCTGTGCGGATAACCGGCTCCCTGTACGAGTTGTGAACATATTGTCTACGCAAAGTAGGATCTGACCTTGGTGCTATAATGATGCAGCTCTCTAGCATGGTAATATGGGCCCTGAATGTGAGAGCGTCACTCCTCTAGTGCTCAGGTGTTACTGTGCCCCTGTATGTGAGAGCGTCACTCCTCTAGTGCTCAGGTGTTACTGTGCCCCTGTTCTGGGCCCTGAATGTGAGAGTGTCACTCCTCTAGTGCTCAGATGTTACTGTGCCCCTGTTCTGGGATCTGTATGTGAGAGTGTCACTCCTCTAGTGCTCAGATGTTACTGTGCCCCTGTTCTGGGCCATGAATGTGAGAGTGTCACTCCTCTAGTGCTCAGATGTTACTGTGCCCCTGTTCTGGGATCTGTATGTGAGAGTGTCACTCCTCTAGTGCTCAGATGTTACTGTGCCCCTGTTCTGGGTCCTGTATGTGAGAGCGTCACTCCTCTAGTGCTCAGGTGTTACTGTGCCCCTGTTCTGGGCCCTGAATGTGAGAGCGTCACTCCTCTAGTGCTCAGGTGTTACTGTGCCCCTGTATGTGAGAGCGTCACTCCTCTAGTGCTCAGGTGTTACTGTGCCCCTGTTCTGGGCCCTGAATGTGAGAGTGTCACTCCTCTAGTGCTCAGATGTTACTGTGCCCCTGTTCTGGGCCCTGAATGTGAGAGTGTCACTCCTCTAGTGCTCAGATGTTACTGTGCCCCTGTTCTGGGTCCTGTATGTGAGAGCGTCACTCCTCTAGTGCTCAGGTGTTACTGTGCCCCTGTATGTGAGAGCGTCACTCCTCTAGTGCTCAGATGTTACTGTGCCCCTGTTCTGGGATCTGTATGTGAGAGTGTCACTCCTCTAGTGCTCAGGTGTTACTGTGCCCCTGTTCTGGGTCCTGTATGTGAGAGTGTCACTCCTCTAGTGCTCAGATGTTACTGTGTCCCTGTTCTGGGTCCTGTATGTGAGAGTGTCACTCCTCTAGTGCTCAGGTGTTACTGTGTCCCTGTTCTGGGCCCTGAATGTGAGAGTGTCACTCCTCTAGGAGCTCAGGTGTTACTGTGCCCCTGTTCTGGGTCCTGTATGTGAGAGTGTCACTCCTCTAGTGCTCAGATGTTACTGTGTCCCTGTTCTGGGTCCTGTATGTGAGAGTGTCACTCCTCTAGTGCTCAGGTGTTACTGTGCCCCTGTTCTGTGTCCTGTATGTGAGAGTGTCACTCCTCTAGTGCTCAGATGTTACTGTGTCCCTGTTCTGGGTCCTGTATGTGAGAGTGTCACTCCTCTAGTGCTCAGGTGTTACTGTGTCCCTGTTCTGGGTCCTGTATGTGAGAGCGTCACTCCTCTAGTGCTCAGGTGTTACTGTGCCCCTGTTCTGGGTCCTGTATGTGAGAGTGTCACTCCTCTAGTGCTCAGATGTTACTGTGTCCCTGTTCTGGGTCCTGTATGTGAGAGTGTCACTCCTCTAGTGCTCAGGTGTTACTGTGTCCCTGTTCTGGGCCCTGAATGTGAGAGTGTCACTCCTCTAGGAGCTCAGGTGTTACTGTGCCCCTGTTCTGGGTCCTGTATGTGAGAGCGTCACTCCTCTAGTGCTCAGATGTTACTGTGCCCCTGTTCTGGGCCTTGTATGTGAGAGCGTCACTCCTCTAGTGCTCAGATGTTACTATGTCCCTGTTCTGGGTCCTGTATGTGAGAGTGTCACTCCTCTAGTGCTCAGATGTTACTGTGCCCCTGTTCTGGGCCTTGTATGTGAGAGCGTCACTCCTCTAGTGCTCAGATGTTACTGTGCCCCTGTTCTGGGCCCTGAATGTGAGAGAGTCACTCCTCTAGGAGCTCAGGTGTTACTGTGCCCCTGTTCTGGGTCCTGTATGTGAGAGTGTCACTCCTCTAGTGCTCAGGTGTTACTGTGCCCCTGTTCTAGGCCCTGAATGTGAGAGAGTCACTCCTCTAGTGCTCAGATGTTACTGTGCCCCTGTTCTGGGCCCTGAATGTGAGAGAGTCACTCCTCTAGGAGCTCAGGTGTTACTGTGCCCCTGTTCTGGGTCCTGTATGTGAGAGTGTCACTCCTCTAGTGCTCAGGTGTTACTGTGCCCCTGTTCTGGGCCTTGTATGTGAGAGTGTCACTCCTCTAGTGCTCAGATGTTACTGTGCCCCTGTTCTGGGCCTTGTATGTGAGAGTGTCACTCCTCTAGTGCTCAGATGTTACTGTGCCCCTGTTCTGGGCCTTGTATGTGAGAGTGTCACTCCTCTAGTGCTCAGGTGTTACTGTGCCCCTGTTCTAGGCCCTGAATGTGAGAGAGTCACTTCTCTAGTGCTCAGGTGTTACTGTGTCCCTGTTCTGGGCCCTGAATGTGAGAGCGTCACTCCTCTAGTGCTCAGATGTTACTGTGCCCCTGTTCTGGGCCTTGTATTTGAGAGTGTCACTCCTCTAGTGCTCAGATGTTACTGTACCCCTGTTCTGGGCCTTGTATGTGAGAGCGTCACTCCTCTAGTGCTCAGGTGTTACTGTGCCCCTGAATGTGAGAGCGTCACTCCTCTAGAAGCTCAGGTGTTACTGTGTCCCTGTTCTAGGCCCTGAATGTGAGAGTGTCACTCCTCTAGTGCTCAGATGTTACTGTGCCCCTGTTCTGGGCCCTGAATGTGAGTGTATCACTCCTCTAGGAGCTCAGGTGTTACTGTACCCCTGTTCTGGGCCTTGTATTTGAGAGCGTCACTCCTCTAGAAGCTCAGGTGTTACTGTGTCCCTGTTCTAGGCCCTGAATGTGAGAGTGTCACTCTTCTAGGAGCTCAGATGTTACTGTGCCCCTGTTCTAGGCCCTGAATGTGAGAGAGTCACTCCTCTAGGAGCTCAGGTGTTACTGTACCCCTGTTCTGGGCCTTGTATGTGAGAGTGTCACTCCTCTAGTGCTCAGGTGTTACTGTGCCCCTGAATGTGAGAGCGTCACTCCTCTAGGAGCTCAGGTGTTACTGTGCCCCTGTTCTAGGCCCTGAATGTGAGAGTGTCACTCCTCTAGTGCTCAGATGTTACTGTGCCCCTGTTCTGGGCCCTGAATGTGAGTGTGTCACTCCTCTAGTGCTCAGGTGTTACTGTGCCCCTGTTCTAGGCCCTGAATGTGAGAGTGTCACTCCTCTAGGAGCTCAGGTGTTACTGTGTCCCTGTTCTGGGTCCTGTATGTGAGAGTGTCACTCCTCTAGTGCTCAGATGTTACTGTGCCCCTGTTCTGGGCCCTGAATGTGAGTGTGTCACTCCTCTAGTGCTCAGATGTTACTGTGCCCCTGTTCTGGGCCCTGAATGTGAGTGTGTCACTCCTCTAGGAGCTCAGGTGTTACTGTGCCCCTGAATGTGAGAGCGTCACTCCTCTAGTGCTCAGATGTTACTGTGCCCCTGTTCTGGGCCCTGAATGTGAGTGTATCACTCCTCTAGGAGCTCAGGTGTTACTGTGCCCCTGTTCTGGGCCTTGTATTTGAGAGCGTCACTCCTCTAGTGCTCAGGTGTTACTGTGCCCCTGAATGTGAGAGCGTCACTCCTCTAGTGCTCAGATGTTACTGTGCCCCTGTTCTGGCCCCTGAATGTGAGAGCGTCACTCCTCTAGTGCTCAGGTGTTACTGTGCCCCTGTTCTAGGCCCTGAATGTGAGAGCGTCACTCCTCTAGTGCTCAGGTGTTACTGTGCCCCTGTTCTGGGCCCTGAATGTGAGAGCGTCACTCCTCTAGTACTCAGATGTTACTGTGCCCCTGTTCTGGGTCCTGTATGTGAGTGTGTCACTCCTCTAGTGCTCAGATGTTACTGTGCCCCTGTTCTGGGCCCTGAATGTGAGAGCGTCACTCCTCTAGGAGCTCAGGTGTTACTGTACCCCTGTTCTGGGCCTTGTATTTGAGAGCGTCACTCCTCTAGTGCTCAGGTGTTACTGTGCCCCTGAATGTGAGAGCGTCACTCCTCTAGAAGCTCAGGTGTTACTGTGTCCCTGTTCTAGGCCCTGAATGTGAGAGTGTCACTCTTCTAGGAGCTCAGGTGTTACTGTGTCCCTGTTCTGGACCATGAATGTGAGTGTCACTCCTCTAGTGCTCAGATGTTACTGTGCCCCTGTTCTGGGTCCTGTATGTGAGAGTGTCACTCCTCTAGTGCTCAGATGTTACTGTGCCCCTGTTCTGGGCCCTGTATGTGAGAGTGTCACTCCTCTAGGAGCTCTGGTGTTACTGTGTCCCTGTTCTGGGCCCTGAATGTGAGAGCGTCACTCCTCTAGGAGTTCAGGTGTTACTGTGCCCCTGTTCTGCATGCAGAAGGCTGTGTCTGGTGACGGTGGAGGAATGTCGGTGTCACTATACGGTATAATGGGGTGTGTGTGTATAGTGCAGCTGATAAGGCCGCTCCCAGCCACACAGGAGATAACGCAGAGGGAACAGTGTGACTCAGAGAACCCTTCCTGGCATGATCTATAAATGTAAGAGGGACCCTGACTGCACATCTGCATTACTGTACATCACAATAGGTTGCAGTGTCTTAGACACAATCAATAGGAATCATTTTATTTATCCTAGGCAGAATTATACAACATCAACATTGTATGCAGTAATCACTCATCTCTGCACTCCATAGGGGCAATCGGTGCAGCTAGCAGCCAGCATAGGGGCAATCGGTGCAGCAAGCAGCCAGCATAGGGGCAATCGGTGCAGCAAGCAGCCAGCATAGGGGCAATCGGTGCAGCAAGCAGCCAGCATAGGGGCAATCGGTGCAGCAAGCAGCCAGCATAGGGGCAATCGGTGCAGCAAGCAGCCAGCATAGGGGCAATCGGTGCAGCAAGCAGCCAGCATAGGGGCAATCGGTGCAGCAAGCAGCCAGCATAGGGGCAATCGGTGCAGCAAGCAGCCAGCATAGGGGCAATCGGTGCAGCAAGCAGCCAGCATAGGGGCAATCGGTGCAGCAAGCAGCCAGCATAGGGGCAATCGGTGCAGCAAGCAGCCAGCATAGGGGCAATCGGTGCAGCAAGCAGCCAGCATAGGGGCAATCGGTGCAGCAAGCAGCCAGCATAGGGGCAATCGGTGCAGCAAGCAGCCAGCATAGGGGCAATCGGTGCAGCAAGCAGCCAGCATAGGGGCAATCGGTGCAGCAAGCAGCCAGCATAGGGGCAATCGGTGCAGCAAGCAGCCAGCATAGGGGCAATCGGTGCAGCAAGCAGCCAGCATAGGGGCAATCGGTGCAGCAAGCAGCCAGCATAGGGGCAATCGGTGCAGCAAGCAGCCAGCATAGGGGCAATCGGTGCAGCAAGCAGCCAGCATAGGGGCAATCGGTGCAGCAAGCAGCCAGCATAGGGGCAATCGGTGCAGCAAGCAGCCAGCATAGGGGCAATCGGTGCAGCAAGCAGCCAGCATAGGGGCAATCGGTGCAGCAAGCAGCCAGCATAGGGGCAATCGGTGCAGCAAGCAGCCAGCATAGGGGCAATCGGTGCAGCAAGCAGCCAGCATAGGGGCAATCGGTGCAGCAAGCAGCCAGCATAGGGGCAATCGGTGCAGCAAGCAGCCAGCATAGGGGCAATCGGTGCAGCAAGCAGCCAGCATAGGGGCAATCGGTGCAGCAAGCAGCCAGCATAGGGGCAATCGGTGCAGCAAGCAGCCAGCATAGGGGCAATCGGTGCAGCAAGCAGCCAGCATAGGGGCAATCGGTGCAGCAAGCAGCCAGCATAGGGGCAATCGGTGCAGCAAGCAGCCAGCATAGGGGCAATCGGTGCAGCAAGCAGCCAGCATAGGGGCAATCGGTGCAGCAAGCAGCCAGCATAGGGGCAATCGGTGCAGCAAGCAGCCAGCATAGGGGCAATCGGTGCAGCAAGCAGCCAGCATAGGGGCAATCGGTGCAGCAAGCAGCCAGCATAGGGGCAATCGGTGCAGCAAGCAGCCAGCATAGGGGCAATCGGTGCAGCAAGCAGCCAGCATAGGGGCAATCGGTGCAGCAAGCAGCCAGCATAGGGGCAATCGGTGCAGCAAGCAGCCAGCATAGGGGCAATCGGTGCAGCAAGCAGCCAGCATAGGGGCAATCGGTGCAGCAAGCAGCCAGCATAGGGGCAATCGGTGCAGCAAGCAGCCAGCATAGGGGCAATCGGTGCAGCAAGCAGCCAGCATAGGGGCAATCGGTGCAGCAAGCAGCCAGCATAGGGGCAATCGGTGCAGCAAGCAGCCAGCATAGGGGCAATCGGTGCAGCAAGCAGCCAGCATAGGGGCAATCGGTGCAGCAAGCAGCCAGCATAGGGGCAATCGGTGCAGCAAGCAGCCAGCATAGGGGCAATCGGTGCAGCAAGCAGCCAGCATAGGGGCAATCGGTGCAGCAAGCAGCCAGCATAGGGGCAATCGGTGCAGCAAGCAGCCAGCATAGGGGCAATCGGTGCAGCAAGCAGCCAGCATAGGGGCAATCGGTGCAGCAAGCAGCCAGCATAGGGGCAATCGGTGCAGCAAGCAGCCAGCATAGGGGCAATCGGTGCAGCAAGCAGCCAGCATAGGGGCAATCGGTGCAGCAAGCAGCCAGCATAGGGGCAATCGGTGCAGCAAGCAGCCAGCATAGGGGCAATCGGTGCAGCAAGCAGCCAGCATAGGGGCAATCGGTGCAGCAAGCAGCCAGCATAGGGGCAATCGGTGCAGCAAGCAGCCAGCATAGGGGCAATCGGTGCAGCAAGCAGCCAGCATAGGGGCAATCGGTGCAGCAAGCAGCCAGCATAGGGGCAATCGGTGCAGCAAGCAGCCAGCATAGGGGCAATCGGTGCAGCAAGCAGCCAGCATAGGGGCAATCGGTGCAGCAAGCAGCCAGCATAGGGGCAATCGGTGCAGCAAGCAGCCAGCATAGGGGCAATCGGTGCAGCAAGCAGCCAGCATAGGGGCAATCGGTGCAGCAAGCAGCCAGCATAGGGGCAATCGGTGCAGCAAGCAGCCAGCATAGGGGCAATCGGTGCAGCAAGCAGCCAGCATAGGGGCAATCGGTGCAGCAAGCAGCCAGCATAGGGGCAATCGGTGCAGCAAGCAGCCAGCATAGGGGCAATCGGTGCAGCAAGCAGCCAGCATAGGGGCAATCGGTGCAGCAAGCAGCCAGCATAGGGGCAATCGGTGCAGCAAGCAGCCAGCATAGGGGCAATCGGTGCAGCAAGCAGCCAGCATAGGGGCAATCGGTGCAGCAAGCAGCCAGCATAGGGGCAATCGGTGCAGCAAGCAGCCAGCATAGGGGCAATCGGTGCAGCAAGCAGCCAGCATAGGGGCAATCGGTGCAGCAAGCAGCCAGCATAGGGGCAATCGGTGCAGCAAGCAGCCAGCATAGGGGCAATCGGTGCAGCAAGCAGCCAGCATAGGGGCAATCGGTGCAGCAAGCAGCCAGCATAGGGGCAATCGGTGCAGCAAGCAGCCAGCATAGGGGCAATCGGTGCAGCAAGCAGCCAGCATAGGGGCAATCGGTGCAGCAAGCAGCCAGCATAGGGGCAATCGGTGCAGCAAGCAGCCAGCATAGGGGCAATCGGTGCAGCAAGCAGCCAGCATAGGGGCAATCGGTGCAGCAAGCAGCCAGCATAGGGGCAATCGGTGCAGCAAGCAGCCAGCATAGGGGCAATCGGTGCAGCAAGCAGCCAGCATAGGGGCAATCGGTGCAGCAAGCAGCCAGCATAGGGGCAATCGGTGCAGCAAGCAGCCAGCATAGGGGCAATCGGTGCAGCAAGCAGCCAGCATAGGGGCAATCGGTGCAGCAAGCAGCCAGCATAGGGGCAATCGGTGCAGCAAGCAGCCAGCATAGGGGCAATCGGTGCAGCAAGCAGCCAGCATAGGGGCAATCGGTGCAGCAAGCAGCCAGCATAGGGGCAATCGGTGCAGCAAGCAGCCAGCATAGGGGCAATCGGTGCAGCAAGCAGCCAGCATAGGGGCAATCGGTGCAGCAAGCAGCCAGCATAGGGGCAATCGGTGCAGCAAGCAGCCAGCATAGGGGCAATCGGTGCAGCAAGCAGCCAGCATAGGGGCAATCGGTGCAGCAAGCAGCCAGCATAGGGGCAATCGGTGCAGCAAGCAGCCAGCATAGGGGCAATCGGTGCAGCAAGCAGCCAGCATAGGGGCAATCGGTGCAGCAAGCAGCCAGCATAGGGGCAATCGGTGCAGCAAGCAGCCAGCATAGGGGCAATCGGTGCAGCAAGCAGCCAGCATAGGGGCAATCGGTGCAGCAAGCAGCCAGCATAGGGGCAATCGGTGCAGCAAGCAGCCAGCATAGGGGCAATCGGTGCAGCAAGCAGCCAGCATAGGGGCAATCGGTGCAGCAAGCAGCCAGCATAGGGGCAATCGGTGCAGCAAGCAGCCAGCATAGGGGCAATCGGTGCAGCAAGCAGCCAGCATAGGGGCAATCGGTGCAGCAAGCAGCCAGCATAGGGGCAATCGGTGCAGCAAGCAGCCAGCATAGGGGCAATCGGTGCAGCAAGCAGCCAGCATAGGGGCAATCGGTGCAGCAAGCAGCCAGCATAGGGGCAATCGGTGCAGCAAGCAGCCAGCATAGGGGCAATCGGTGCAGCAAGCAGCCAGCATAGGGGCAATCGGTGCAGCAAGCAGCCAGCATAGGGGCAATCGGTGCAGCAAGCAGCCAGCATAGGGGCAATCGGTGCAGCAAGCAGCCAGCATAGGGGCAATCGGTGCAGCAAGCAGCCAGCATAGGGGCAATCGGTGCAGCAAGCAGCCAGCATAGGGGCAATCGGTGCAGCAAGCAGCCAGCATAGGGGCAATCGGTGCAGCAAGCAGCCAGCATAGGGGCAATCGGTGCAGCAAGCAGCCAGCATAGGGGCAATCGGTGCAGCAAGCAGCCAGCATAGGGGCAATTGGTGCAGCAAGCACCCAGCATACGGGCAATCGGTGCAGCAAGCACCCAGCATACGGGCAATCGGTGTACCACTTATATATGTACACGTCTTAAATACGGATTGTAAAAATATTATTGCACAACGTACCTCATCTTTATTTTTCTCATTTTCTGTTTTAAGTTCCTCATATTTTTCAATTGCTGGAAGAAAATAAAGAAGATTTAGGTAATGAGGTTGGATTCCCTTTTTCACCCAGCAGCTGTAGGGTCTCCCCCAAACCGGACACCACAAACTCAATGTTACCACCAAGACGAAGCCTCTGCATATCCATTATATCATAGCCAATATATCAAAATATCATAGCCAATATATCAAAATATCATATACATCATATCCATTAAATCCTATCCCTCATATCCTATCCCTCATATCCTATCCCTCATAATCCTGGTGGTCACAACTGCTGAAAACATCGCGATGATAAATCCTGTCTCCAGAGAGCTTACGCTCTAACAGCCACTTCCGAGCCTCGCCAGTACTAGCCAGGTAACGGTACGTGGCAGAGACCAGCACTGAGCGGGGCTATGTGAGAATAACTAATATTCATGTAGTTGGGAATTTGTACGGTCTGAGTGAAGGCAGAAAGAGGTTTTAATGTATTTTTTGATTTGCGGTATATTTGTGTTGGGATGTTTCTGTATACTGGAAGATTATTATTTTTATTGTGATAATAATCCTGCCTGATCGCCCCGTATTATGTAATTTAGCTATTTTATCCCATGTACAGCGAAAACCCTTATCGTGTCATATCCATAAAACAGGATAATAATGAGAATAAGCAGCACTTCCTGACTCAATTTAATTACTTAGATATAGCAGAGGGGTGTAGTGTGGAGCCCCCAACACTACACCCTCATAGTTTGCAGATGCAGCACCTGGTCAGGCTGAGGTTGTACAAGGAATGCTAATCATTATAGAACGACATTGTATAACGTATTCAGGATAAATCCATGTGCGCACTATCCTGTAACCATGGCCCTGTCTGATGATATAAATCCATGTGCGCACTATCCAGTAACCATGGCCCTGTCTGATGATATAAATCCATGTGCGCACTATCCTGTAACCATGGCCCTGTCTGATGATATAAATCCATGTGCGCACTATCCAGTAACCATGGCCCTGTCTGATGATATAAATCCATGTGCGCACTATCCTGTAACCATGGCCCTGTCTGATGATATAAATCCATGTGCGCACTATCCTGTAACCATGGCCCTGTCTGATGATATAAATCCATGTGCGCACTATCCTGTAACTATGGCCCTGTCTGATGATATAAATCCATGTGCGCACTATCCTGTAACCATGGCCCTGTCTGATGATATAAATCCATGTGCGCACTATCCTGTAACTATGGCCCTGTCTGATGATATAAATCCATGTGCGCACTATCCTGTAACCATGGCCCTGTCTGATGATATAACTCCATGTGCACTATCCTGTAACCATGGTCCTGTCTGATGATATAAATCCATGTGCGCACTATCCTGTAACTATGGCCCTGTCTGATGATATAAATCCATGTGCACTATCCTGTTACCATGGCCCTGTCTGATGATATAAATCCATGTGCGCACTATCCTGTAACCATGGCCCTGTCTGATGATATAAATACATGGCTAAAAAGCAATGAAGTTAGTAAAAGTTGGAGGTGGGTGTGATAAAGCCACATGCCGGAAAGGCAGGAAGGAAACGTACTATTGTTACGGTGATGGCAGCTTCGGTAAAGCGGTGACAGAAGATGGCACGTTATGAGCTGCTACCTGCCATGCCGCCATGTCAGTGCGTCACGGGGGTCTCACAGCCCAGAGCTCAGGCCCACGTAGGGCAATGACCTGGGGGGGGGGGGGGGGCACTCGCACATTTCCCCTGATTACGCCTCTCAGCGGAAGAGCTGCAGATCTGGGATGGTTTCTCTATGTGTTGTAGGACATGTATGACACAGGGATGTAATAAATGATATTACACTATGTTATCTCATTCCCAGCACCTACAGTAAAGATGACTGACAGAGAGCGCTAGCAATAAGTATCTTATACAGCCAGGGAAATCACTAAACACTGCATTAAATTATAAAGCAGAAAATCTCATCACGGGCCCCTGCAGCGTACTCTACAAAAGGAGATATATACAGTAACTTTACCTATTAGCACCTGTGTAGCCTGGATGCTTCTCTCACATTATTGTACCGTACAGTACAAAGGAGATGTATACAGTAACTTTACCTATTAGCACCTGTGTAGCCTGGATGCTTCTCTCACATTATTGTACCGTACACAGGAGATATATACAGTAACTTTACCTATTAGCACCTGTGCAGCCTGGATACTTCTGTCACATTATTGTACAGTACAGTACAAAGGAGATGTATACAGTAACTTTACCTATTAGCACCTGTGTAGCCTGGATACTTCTGTCACATTATTGTACCGTACAGTACAAAGGAGATATATACAGTAACTTTACCTATTAGCACCTGTGCAGCCTGGATACTTCTGTCACATTATTGTACAGTACACAGGAGATGTATACAGTAACTTTACCTATTAGCACCTGTGCAGCCTGGATGCTTCTGTCACATTATTGTACAGTACACAGGAGATATATACAGTAACTTTACCTATTAGCACCTGTGTAGCCTGGATACTTCTCTCACATTATTGTACCGTACAGTACAAAGGAGATGTATACAGTAACTTTACCTATTAGCACCTGTGCAGCCTGGATACTTCTGTCACATTATTGTACAGTACACAGGAGATGTATACAGTAACTTTACCTATTAGCACCTGTGTAGCCTGGATGCTTCTCTCACATTATTGTACCGTACAGTACAAAGGAGATGTATACAGTAACTTTACCTATTAGCACCTGTGCAGCCTGGATACTTCTGTCACATTATTGTACAGTACACAAGAGATATATACAGTAACTTTACCTATTAGCACCTGTGTAGCCTGGATGCTTCTGTCACATTATTGTACAGTACACAGGAGATATATACAGTAACTTTACCTATTAGCACCTGTGCAGCCTGGATACTTCTGTCACATTATTGTACAGTACACAGGAGATGTATACAGTAACTTTACCTATTAGCACCTGTGTAGCCTGGATGCTTCTCTCACATTATTGTACCGTACAGTACAAAGGAGATATATACAGTAACTTTACCTATTAGCACCTGTGTAGCCTGGATGCTTCTCTCACATTATTGTACCGTACAGTACACAGGAGATGTATACAGTAACTTTACCTATTAGCACCTGTGTAGCCTGGATGCTTCTGTCACATTATTGTACAGCACACAGGAGATGTATACAGTAACTTTACCTATTAGCACCTGTGTAGCCTGGATGCTTCTGTCACATTATTGTACAGTACACAGGAGATGTATACAGTAACTTTACCTATTAGCACCTGTGCAGCCTGGATGCTTCTCTCACATTATTGTACAGTACAGTACAAAGGAGATGTATACAGTAACTTTACCTATTAGCACCTGTGCAGCCTGGATACTTCTGTCACATTATTGTACAGTACAGTACAAAGGAGATGTATACAGTAACTTTACCTATTAGCACCTGTGCAGCCTGGATACTTCTGTCACATTATTGTACAGTACACAGGAGATGTATACAGTAACTTTACCTATTAGCACCTGTGTAGCCTGGATGCTTCTGTCACATTATTGTACAGTACACAGGAGATGTATACAGTAACTTTACCTATTAGCACCTGTGCAGCCTGGATGCTTCTCTCACATTATTGTACCGTACAGTACACAGGAGATGTATACAGTAACTTTACCTATTAGCACCTGTGCAGCCTGGATGCTTCTCTCACATTATTGTACAGTACAGTACAAAGGAGATGTATACAGTAACTTTACCTATTAGCACCTGTGCAGCCTGGATACTTCTGTCACATTATTGTACAGTACACAGGAGATGTATACAGTAACTTTACCTATTAGCACCTGTGTAGCCTGGATGCTTCTGTCACATTATTGTACAGTACACAGGAGATGTATACAGTAACTTTACCTATTAGCACCTGTGCAGCCTGGATGCTTCTCTCACATTATTGTACAGTACACAGGAGATATATACAGTAACTTTACCTATTAGCACCTGTGCAGCCTGGATGCTTCTGTCACATTATTGTACAGTACACAGGAGATATATACAGTAACTTTACCTATTAGCACCTGTGCAGCCTGGATGCTTATGTCACATTTTTGTACAGTACAGTACACAGGAGATATATACAGTAACTTTACCTATTAGCACCTGTGCAGCCTGGATGCTTCTGTCACATTATTGTACAGTACACAGGAGATAAATACAGTAACTTTACCTATTAGCACCTGTGCAGCCTGGATGCTTATGTCACATTATTGTACAGTACAGTACACAGGAGATATATACAGTAACTTTACCTATTAGCACCTGTGCAGCCTGGATGCTTCTGTCACATTATTGTACAGTACACAGGAGATATATACAGTAACTTTACCTATTAGCACCTGTGCAGCCTGGATGCTTATGTCACATTTTTGTACAGTACAGTACACAGGAGATATATACAGTAACTTTACCTATTAGCACCTGTGCAGCCTGGATGCTTCTGTCACATTATTGTACAGTACACAGGAGATATATACAGTAACTTTACCTATTAGCACCTGTGCAGCCTGGATGCTTATGTCACATTATTGTACAGTACACAGGAGATATATACAGTAACTTTACCTATTAGCACCTGTGTAGCCTGGATGCTTCAGTCACATTATTGTACCGTACAGTACACAGGAGATATATACAGTAACTTTACCTATTAGCACCTGTGCAGCCTGGATGCTTCTGTCACATTATTGTACAGTACAGTACACAGGAGATATATACAGTAACTTTACCTATTAGCACCTGTGCAGCCTGGATGCTTATGTCACATTTTTGTACAGTACAGTACACAGGAGATATATACAGTAACTTTACCTATTAGCACCTGTGCAGCCTGGATGCTTCTGTCACATTATTGTACAGTACACAGGAGATATATACAGTAACTTTACCTATTAGCACCTGTGTAGCCTGGATGCTTCTGTCACATTATTGTACAGTACAGTACACAGGAGATGTATACAGTAACTTTACCTATTAGCACCTGTGTAGCCTGGATGCTTCTGTCACATTATTGTACAGTACACAGGAGATGTATACAGTAACTTTACCTATTAGCACCTGTGCAGCCTGGATACTTCTGTCACATTATTGTACAGTACACAGGAGATATATACAGTAACTTTACCTATTAGCACCTGTGTAGCCTGGATGCTTCTGTCACATTATTGTACAGTACAGTACACAGGAGATGTATACAGTAACTTTACCTATTAGCACCTGTGCAGCCTGGATGCTTCTGTCACATTATTGTACAGTACACAGGAGATATATACAGTAACTTTACCTATTAGCACCTGTGCAGCCTGGATGCTTCTGTCACATTATTGTACAGTACACAGGAGATGTATACAGTAACTTTACCTATTAGCACCTGTGCAGCCTGGATACTTCTGTCACATTATTGTACAGTACAGTACACAGGAGATGTATACAGTAACTTTACCTATTAGCACCTGTGCAGCCTGGATGCTTCTGTCACATTATTGTACAGTACACAGGAGATATATACAGTAACTTTACCTATTAGCACCTGTGCAGCCTGGATGCTTCTGTCACATTATTGTACAGTACACAGGAGATATATACAGTAACTTTACCTATTAGCACCTGTGCAGCCTGGATACTTCTGTCACATTATTGTACAGTACAGTACACAGGAGATGTATACAGTAACTTTACCTATTAGCACCTGTGCAGCCTGGATACTTCTGTCACATTATTGTACAGTACAGTACACAGGAGATGTATACAGTAACTTTACCTATTAGCACCTGTGCAGCCTGGATACTTCTGTCACTTTATTGTACAGTACACAGGAGATATATACAGTAACTTTACCTATTAGCACCTGTGTAGCCTGGATGCTTCTGTCACATTATTGTACAGTACACAGGAGATATATACAGTAACTTTACCTATTAGCACCTGTGTAGCCTGGATGCTTCTGTCACATTATTGTACAGTACACAGGAGATATATACAGTAACTTTACCTATTAGCACCTGTGCAGCCTGGATGCTTCTGTCACATTATTGTACAGTACAGTACACAGGAGATGTATACAGTAACTTTACCTATTAGCACCTGTGTAGCCTGGATGCTTCTGTCACATTATTGTACAGTACACAGGAGATATATACAGTAACTTTACCTATTAGCACCTGTGCAGCCTGGATGCTTCTGTCACATTATTGTACAGTACAGTACACAGGAGATATATACAGTAACTTTACCTATTAGCACCTGTGCAGCCTGGATGCTTCTGTCACATTATTGTACAGTACACAGGAGATATATACAGTAACTTTACCTATTAGCACCTGTGTAGCCTGGATGCTTCTGTCACATTATTGTACAGTACAGAACACAGGAGATATATACAGTAACTTTACCTATTAGCACCTGTGTAGCCTGGATGCTTCTCTCACATTATTGTACCGTACAGTACAAAGGAGATGTATACAGTAACTTTACCTATTAGCACCTGTGTAGCCTGGATGCTTCTCTCACATTATTGTACAGTACAGAACACAGGAGATATATACAGTAACTTTACCTATTAGCACCTGTGTAGCCTGGATGCTTCTCTCACATTATTGTACAGTACACAGGAGATATATACAGTAACTTTACCTATTAGCACCTGTGTAGCCTGGATGCTTCTCTCACATTATTGTACAGTACAGAACACAGGAGATATATACAGTAACTTTACCTATTAGCACCTGTGCAGCCTGGATGCTTGTCTCACATTATTGTACAGTACAGCACACAGGAGATGCATGGATCTATGTATGTGCGTCTGTGTAAACATATTTACCTTATAATCCAGAAGATACTTCAGGAAACAAATGTAGACTTCGTATTAGCCACTATTGTCAGGGTATCCTGCACAATATCAGCGAGGACTGGAGGGAGGACCTGCCCCTCCCTCACAGCTCTCACTGGCTGCCTGACTGCCATACACAGACTCTTCTCCTCTCAGCACTGTATAGATGCACAGGAGAGACGGAGGGGGTCAGAGTTGAGATTGACAGTTCAAGAGAGGGGGACAGATAAGATAGAAAGAAGGACAGAGGGGCACAGGGATGATATACTTTAGACAGACAAAGGTGAGGGGAGACAGATGAGATGGACAGGGGTAAGAGGGAAGGAGAGGAGAGACAGATGAGAGACACAGACAGCGGGAGTAGGACAGAAATGATATAGACAGGGGGAGTGGGACACATCTGGCTGTCTATATCACTGTATACAGAAGGTGTAATACTCAGTACAGCTCTATATAGTATAGGGGACACATCTGTCTATATCACTGTATACAGAAGGTGTAATACTCAGTACAGCTCTATATAGTATAGGGGACACATCTGTCTATATCACTGTATACAGAAGGTGTAATACTCAGTACTCCTCTATATAGTATAGGGGACACATCTGTCTATATCACTGTATACAGAAGGTGTAATACTCAGTACTCCTCTATGTAGTATAGGGGACACATCTGTCTATATCACTGTATACAGAAGGTGTAATACTCAGTACTCCTCTATGTAGTATAGGGGACACATCTGTCTATATCACTGTATACAGAAGGTGTAATACTCAGTACTCCTCTATGTAGTATAGGGGACACATCTTACTGTCTATATCACTGTATACAGAAGGTGTAATACTCAGTACAGCTCTATATAGTATAGGGGACACATCTTACTGTCTATATCACTGTATACAGAAGGTGTAATACTCAGTACAGCTCTATATAGTATAGGGGACACATCTGGCTGTCTATATCACTGTATACAGAAGGTGTAATACTCAATACTCCTCTATATAGTATAGGAGACATCTGTATATCACTGTATACAGAAGGTGTAATACTCAGTACAGCTCTATATAGTATAGGAGACACATCTGTCTATATCACTGTATACAGAAGATCTAATACTCAGTAAAGCTCTATATAGTATAGGGGACACATCTGGCTGTCTATATCACTGTATACAGAAGGTGTAATACTCTGTACTCTATATAGTATAGGAGACACATCTGTCTATATCTCTGTATACAGATGGTGTAATACTCAGTACAGCTCTATATAGTATAGGGGACACATCTTACTGTCTATATCACTGTATACAGAAGGTGTAATACTCAGTACAGCTCTATATAGTATAGGGGACAGATCTTACTGTCTATATCACTGTATACAGAAGGTGTAATACTCAGTACAGCTCTATATAGTATAGGAGACATCTGTATATTACTGTATACAGAAGGTGTAATACTCAGTACAGCTCTATATAGTATAGGGGACACATCTGACTGTCTATATCACTGTATACAGAAGGTGTAATACTCAGTACTCTATATAGTATAGGAGACACATCCGTCCATATCTCTGTATACAGATGGTGTAATACTCAGTACAGCTCTATATAGTATAGGGGACACATCTTACTGTCTATATCACTGTATACAGAAGGTGTAATACTCAGTACAGCTCTATATAGTATAGGGGACACATCTTACTGTCTATATCACTGTATACAGAAGGTGTAATACTCAGTACAGCTCTATATAGTATAGGGGACACATCTGACTGTCTTTATCACTGTATACAGGTGTAATACTCAGTACTCCTCTATATAGTATAGGGGACACATCTGACTGTCTATATCACTGTATACAGAAGGTATAATACTCAGTACATCTCTATATAGTATAGGGGACACATCTGGCTGTCTATATCACTGTATACAGGTGTAATACTCAGTACTCTATATAGTATAGGAGACACATCTGGCTGTCTATATCACTGTATACAGGTGTAATACTCAGTACAGTTCTACATAGTATAGGGGACACATCTGGCTGTCTATACCACTGTATACAGAAAGTGTAATACTCAGTACAGCTCTATATAGTATAGGAGACACATCTGGCTGTCTATATCACTGTATACAGGTGTAATACTCAGTACAGCTCTATATAGTATAGGGGACACATCTGGCTGTCTATATCACTGTATACAGAAGGTGTAATACTCAGTACTCCTCTATATAGTATAGGGGACACATCTGACTGTCTATATCACTGTATACAGAAAGTGTAATACTCAGTACAGCTCTATATAGTATAGGGGACACATCTGGCTGTCTATATCACTGTATACAGAAGGTGTAATACTCAGTACATCTCTATATAGTTTAGGAGACACATCTGGCTGTCTATATCACTGTATACAGGTGTAATACTCAGTACAGCTCTATATAGTATAGGGGACACATCTGGCTGTCTATATCACTGTATACAGAAGGTGTAATACTCAGTACTCCTCTATATAGTATAGGAGACACATCTGGCTGTCTATATCACTGTATACAGAAGGTGTAATACTCAGTACTCTTCTATATAGTATAGGGAACACATCTGGCTGTATATATCACTGTATACAGAAGGTGTAATACTCAGTACATCTCTATATAGTATAGGGGACACATCTGTCTATATCACTGTATACAGAAGGTGTAATACTCAGTACAGCTCTATGTAGTATAGGAGACACATCTGGCTGTCTATATCACTGTATACAGAAGGTGTATTACTCAGTACATCTCTATATAGTATAGGGGACACATCTGTCTATATCACTGTATACAGGTGTAATACTCAGTACATCTCTATATAGTATAGGGGAGACATCTGACTGTCTATATCACTGTATACAGAAGGTGTAATACTCAGTACATCTCTATATAGTATAGGGGACACCTTTTCCCAGCGTCTGACGTGACCTTGTTGCTCTCGGACACTGGCGTATGTGCAGTAAGAATAGAGGCATATTAGGTCTGTCTTCTCACTGCGTACAAAGATTGCGGAGGGGCCGGACAGCGTCCAAAGACGCCATCAATGTGATGCATTATATAGTGATATCTTTTAGCAGCCACTTTATGTTCTACATGAATAGACCCCAAAGTACCAAGCAATCAGCGTGTAACTGTCCTCTCTCATACACAGCCTATAACATGACAGTCACTAAGCTCCAAAGTGCGGTAAAACCCCAGAAAACGCCGTTCTTGTGGGGTTTTACCGCATTTCTCATATATACTAAGCATCGCTTCCAACCGGTGGGTAACGGCATCTTTAGATGGTGTTACCCATTAGAAGCCTATGGGCTTCTTTTCGGGACGCACAGAGAGGAGCCAATCGGATCCCTCCCAGCTCCCTCCTAGATACGCGCATCCTTCTGTGAACGCGCAGGATGAGGCCAGTTCCGGGTCCCTGTAGAGCGCTCCTTTGCGATTTTCAATGTACATCCGGGGGATATTATCACCAGTAAGCACCAGATAATTGGCAGTTTGCACAGGATTGCGGACGCGATACTCACTACATCTCTCTCCCAGGATTTAGTACATCTCCCCCTTACACAGAAGGAAAAGTGACAAGTGCACAACTCCAACATCACTAAGTACATATAATACATTTAGTAATAAATAGAGGTTTAATCACGGCCAATGTTATGGGCCTACCCAGCACGTCCAGGTAACCTCTTAGGGTAGGTCCCTAACACTCTGGGGTTAAAGCCCAGCTGAGCCACCCCAGGGCATCTCTAGTGATGTCACAACTCCCGGATGATAATGGATGTGGCCCGTATTAGGGTCATGGCTAGACCTAAGCCTGAGGCGCGGAGTCTAATGTGCCAGCGGAATTCACCAAGGACCCTCGCAAGAAGGTATGGGCTTCGCTGTGTCCGACACACAGGTCGCGGCGCTCAGGATAGGTTCCCTTATACAGGTGCTAGTAAACTCCGGATGAAGCGGAGAAGACGTATAGCTTAGTCGACAGGCCGGGTCAGAACCAAACGGACTAGACGGTACCAGGGAGCAGGCGTAAACAGGTCACAGAGAATAGCCAAAGTCAAAACCAGATATCAGATGCAGTACCAGGGGTCAGGCGAAATCAGGGTCACAAACGAAGCCAAGGTCAGGGTGCTGAGGAGCGCCCACAACGTGCGCAGGGGCAGACAGGGCCCACAACGTGCACAGGGGCAGACAGGGCCCACAACGTGCACAGGGGCAGACAGGGCCCACAACGTGCACAGGGGCAGACAGGGCCCACAACGTGCACAGGGGCAGACAGGGCCCACAACGTGCACAGGGGCAGACAGGGCCCACAACGTGCACAGGGGCAGACAGGGTGCGGGGGCAGACAGGGGTCAGAGACCGTGCGGAGGCAGACAGGGGTCAGAGAGCTTGCGGGGGGGCAGACAGGGGGCAGAGAGCGTGCGGAGGGGGCAGACAGGGGGCAGAGAGCGTGCGGGGGGGAAGACAGTGAGCAGGGCAGGGGGGCAGACACTGGGCAGGGCAGGGGGGGCAGACACTGGGCAGGGAAGGGGGGGGCAGACACTGGGCAGGGAAGGGGGGGGCAGACACTGGGCAGGGAAGGGGGGGGCAGACACTGGGCAGGGAAGGGGGGGGCAGACACTGGGCAGGGAAGGGGGGGGCAGACACTGGGCAGGGAAGGGGGGGGCAGACACTGGGCAGGGAAGGGGGGGGCAGACACTGGGCAGGGAAGGGGGGGGCAGACACTGGGCAGGGAAGGGGGGGGCAGACACTGGGCAGGGAAGGGGGGGGCAGACACTGGGCAGGGAAGGGGGGGGCAGACACTGGGCAGGGAAGGGGGGGGCAGACACTGGACAGGGCAGGGGGGGCAGACACTGGACAGGGCAGGGGGGGCAGACACTGGACAGGGCAGGGGGGGCAGATACTGGACAGGGCAGGGGGGGCAGATACTGGACAGGGCAGGGGGGGCAGATACTGGGCAGGGCAGGGGGGGCAGATACTGGGCAGGGCAGGGGGGGCAGGCACTGGGCAGGGCAGGGGGGGCAGGCACTGGGCAGGGCAGGGGGGCAGGCACTGGGCAGGGCAGGGGGGCAGGCACTGGGCAGGGCAGGGGGGCAGGCACTGGGCAGGGCAGGGGGGCAGGCACTGGGCAGGGCAGGGGGGCAGGCACTGGGCAGGGCAGGGCAGGGGGGCAGACAGCTTAGTATGAGGGTGTTGCAAGCTATGGAGACGCGGGTGGTGGATATTGAGGTGGGGTGAAACCTATAGGGGGGAGGGGGTCTGATAGAGTATGTATTATGGGAGGGGGCCGGCACCAAAGTCTGTTCCTCTCACCTTGATCCTTTAGGTCAGCGATGATCTCCAGCTCCCGGTCCTCCTCTCCCCCCGAGCGGATCATTGTGTAGCCGGAGACCCCAGGAAGCAGCGAGAGAAGCCGGCTCCGTCTATCCGGAAGTGTCAGACTGGGAGGGGGCGGAGTCTGGGCTGGGATCACCTGGAAGCTGGGAGAGGGTTATCTCCTGTATCCCCAGTATACCTGTCTCCTATACCCCCTCCCCCCAGTATACCTGTCTCCTATACCCCCTCCCCCCAGTATACCTGTCTCCTATACCCCCTCCCCCCAGTATACCTGTCTCCTATACCCCCTCCCCCCAGTATACCTGTCTCCTATACCCCCTCCCCCCAGTATACCTGTCTCCTATACCCCCTCCCCCCAGTATACCTGTCTCCTATACCCCCTCCCCCCAGTATACCTGTCTCCTATACCCCCTCCCCCCAGTATACCTGTCTCCTATACCCCCTCCCCCCAGTATACCTGTCTCATTATACCCCCTCCCCCCAGTATACCTGTCTCATTATACCCCCTCCCCCCAGTATACCTGTCTCCTATACCCCCTCCCCCCAGTATACCTGTCTCCTATATCACCTCCCCCCAGTATACCTGTCTCCTATACCCCCTCCCCCCAGTATACCTGTCTCCTATACCCCCTCCCCCCAGTATACCTGTCTCCTATACCCCCTCCCCCCAGTATACCTGTCTCCTATACCCCCTCCCCCCAGTATACCTGTCTCCTATACCCCCTCCCCCCAGTATACCTGTCTCATTATACCCCCTCCCCCCCAGTATACCTGTCTCCTATACCCCTCCCCCCAGTATACCTGTCTCATTATACCCCCTCCCCCCCAGTATACCTGTCTCCTATACCCCCTCCCCCCAGTATACCTGTCTCATTATACCCCCTCCCCCCCAGTATACCTGTCTCCTATACCCCCTCCCCCCAGTATACCTGTCTCATTATACCCCCTCCCCCCAGTATACCTGTCTCCTATATCACCTCCCCCCAGTATACCTGTCTCCTATATCACCTCCCCCCAGTATAACCTGTCTCCTATACCCCCTCCCCCCAGTATACCTGTCTCCTATACCCCCTCCCCCCAGTATACCTGTCTCCTATACCCCCTCCCCCCAGTATACCTGTCTCATTATACCCCCTCCCCCCCAGTATACCTGTCTCCTATATCACCTCCCCCCAGTATACCTGTCTCCTATACCCCCCTCCCCCCCAGTATACCTGTCTCATTATACCCCCTCCCCCCCAGTATACCTGTCTCCTATACCCCCTCCCCCCAGTATACCTGTCTCATTATACCCCCTCCCCCCAGTATACCTGTCTCCTATATCACCTCCCCCCAGTATACCTGTCTCCTATATCACCTCCCCCCAGTATACCTGTCTCCTATACCCCCTCCCCCCAGTATACCTGTCTCCTATACCCCCTCCCCCCAGTATACCTGTCTCATTATACCCCCTCCCCCCCAGTATACCTGTCTCCTATATCACCTCCCCCCAGTATACCTGTCTCCTATACCCCCTCCCCCCAGTATACCTGTCTCATTATACCCCCTCCCCCCCAGTATACCTGTCTCCTATACCCCCTCCCCCCAGTATACCTGTCTCATTATACCCCCTCCCCCCAGTATACCTGTCTCCTATATCACCTCCCCCCAGTATACCTGTCTCCTATATCACCTCCCCCCAGTATACCTGTCTCCTATACCCCCTCCCCCCAGTATACCTGTCTCCTATACCCCCTCCCCCCCAGTATACCTGTCTCATTATACCCCCTCCCCCCCAGTATACCTGTCTCCTATATCACCTCCCCCCAGTATACCTGTCTCCTATACCCCCTCCCCCCAGTATACCTGTCTCATTATACCCCCTCCCCCCCAGTATACCTGTCTCCTATACCCCCTCCCCCCAGTATACCTGTCTCATTATACCCCCTCCCCCCAGTATACCTGTCTCCTATATCACCTCCCCCCAGTATACCTGTCTCCTATATCACCTCCCCCCAGTATACCTGTCTCCTATACCCCCTCCCCCCAGTATACCTGTCTCCTATACCCCCTCCCCCCAGTATACCTGTCTCATTATACCCCCTCCCCCCCAGTATACCTGTCTCCTATATCACCTCCCCCCAGTATACCTGTCTCCTATACCCCCTCCCCCCAGTATACCTGTCTCATTATACCCCCTCCCCCCCCAGTATACCTGTCTCCTATACCCCCTCCCCCCAGTATACCTGTCTCATTATACCCCCTCCCCCCAGTATACCTGTCTCCTATATCACCTCCCCCCAGTATACCTGTCTCCTATATCACCTCCCCCCAGTATACCTGTCTCCTATACCCCCTCCCCCCAGTATACCTGTCTCCTATACCCCCTCCCCCCAGTATACCTGTCTCCTATACCCCCTCCCCCCAGTATACCTGTCTCCTATACCCCCTCCCCCCAGTATACCTGTCTCCTATACCCCCTCCCCCCAGTATACCTGTCTCCTATACCCCCTCCCCCCAGTATACCTGTCTCCTATACCCCCTCCCCCCAGTATACCTGTCTCCTATACCCCCTCCCCCCAGTATACCTGTCTCCTATACCCCCTCCCCCCAGTATACCTGTCTCCTATACCCCCTCCCCCCAGTATACCTGTCTCATTATACCCCCTCCCCCCAGTATACCTGTCTCATTATACCCCCTCCCCCCAGTATACCTGTCTCCTATATCACCTCCCCCCAGTATACCTGTCTCCTATACCCCCCTCCCCCCAGTATACCTGTCTCCTATACCCCCTCCCCCCAGTATACCTGTCTCCTATACCCCCTCCCCCCAGTATACCTGTCTCCTATACCCCCTCCCCCCCAGTATACCTGTCTCATTATACCCCCTCCCCCCAGTATACCTGTCTCATTATACCCCCTCCCCCCAGTATACCTGTCTCATTATACCCCCTCCCCCCAGTATACCTGTCTCCTATACCCCCTCCCCCCAGTATACCTGTCTCATTATACCCCCTCCCCCCAGTATACCAGTCTCCTATACCCCCTCCCCCAGTATACCTGTCTCATTATACCCCCCTCCCCCCCAGTATACCTGTCTCATTATACCCCCCTCCCCCCCAGTATACCTGTCTCATTATACCCCCCTCCCCCCAGTATACCTGTCTCCTATACCCCCTCCCCCCAGTATACCTGTCTCCTATACCCCCCTCCCCCCAGTATACCTGTCTCCTATACCCCCTCCCCCCAGTATACCTGTCTCATTATACCCCCTCCCCCCAGTATACCTGTCTCATTATACCCCCTCCCCCCAGTATACCTGTCTCCTATATCACCTCCCCCCAGTATACCTGTCTCCTATACCCCCCTCCCCCCAGTATACCTGTCTCCTATACCCCCTCCCCCCAGTATACCTGTCTCCTATACCTCCTCCCCCCAGTATACCTGTCTCCTATACCCCCCTCCCCCCAGTATACCTGTCTCATTATACCCCCTCCCCCAGTATACCTGTCTCATTATACCCCCTCCCCCAGTATACCTGTCTCATTATACCCCCCTCCCCCCAGTATACCTGTCTCCTATACCCCCTCCCCCCAGTATACCTGTCTCATTATACCCCCTCCCCCCCAGTATACCAGTCTCCTATACCCCCTCCCCCAGTATACCTGTCTCATTATACCCCCCTCCCCCCCAGTATACCTGTCTCATTATACCCCCCTCCCCCCCAGTATACCTGTCTCATTATACCCCCTCCCCCCAGTATACCTGTCTCCTATACCCCCTCCCCCCAGTATACCTGTCTCCTATACCCCCTCCCCCCAGTATACCTGTCTCCTATACCCCCTCCCCCCAGTATACCTGTCTCATTATACCCCCTCCCCCCAGTATACCTGTCTCATTATACCCCCTCCCCCCAGTATACCTGTCTCCTATATCCCCCTCCCCCCAGTATACCTGTCTCCTATACCCCCTCCCCCCAGTATACCTGTCTCCTATACCCCCCTCCCCCCAGTATACCTGTCTCCTATACCCCCTCCCCCCAGTATACCTGTCTCCTATACCCCCTCCCCCCAGTATACCTGTCTCATTATACCCCCTCCCCCCAGTATACCTGTCTCATTATACCCCCTCCCCCCAGTATACCTGTCTCATTATACCCCCTCCCCCCAGTATACCTGTCTCCTATACCCCCTCCCCCCAGTATACCTGTCTCATTATACCCCCTCCCCCCAGTATACCAGTCTCCTATACCCCCTCCCCCAGTATACCTGTCTCATTATACCCCCCTCCCCCCCAGTATACCTGTCTCATTATACCCCCTCCCCCCAGTATACCTGTCTCATTATACCCCCTCCCCCCAGTATACCTGTCTCCTATACCCCCTCCCCCCAGTATACCTGTCTCCTATACCCCCCTCCCCCCAGTATACCTGTCTCCTATACCCCCTCCCCCCAGTATACCTGTCTCATTATACCCCCTCCCCCCAGTATACCTGTCTCATTATACCCCCCTCCCCCCAGTA